>JAFMOD010001764.1:2500-12779 GCA_019802435.1 Corydoras maculifer
AGAGAACGAGTACCTTTTTCTGAATATTGGCTCAGTCAGCCTTGCCTTAAAGCTCGACATTGTAACGTGTCCAGGAAACGGTTGACCTACACCGCTTTTCCTATCACAGCTGCAGATCTCTTCAGCTCCAACGTAGCTTTCAGCCGCTCAGTTGCACCTCTGATTAATTATGGTTGTTTCATGTTCTTTCCATTCCTTAATAATGGATTTAATTGGGCTTTCTTTGCGGAATGTTCGGTGTTATAGTGTTTTTATATCCACACCCTCCGTCATATTTTGGATTCAAAGTTTTCAACATCGTATTCAAAGTTTATTCGATTTCTGCACCAGACTGGTTTGAATAGGGTCTTGTTTTCTTGATTTTTGTGTAATATGTTAGAATTACATACAGCACCAGTCGGTGGCACGGTGGCTTAGTGGTTAGCATGTTCTCCTCTCAGCACTAGGGATTTCTGGTTCGAATCCCCATCTGGGTGGAGTTTCCATGTTCTTTCCATGTCAGCGTGGGTTTCCTCCGGGTTCTCCGATAGCCCAAAAACATGGATCAAGTCATTTGAGTTCTCCAAATTGCCCCATATAGAGTGTCTTTGTGAGTGAGTGTGTGCCCAGTGATAGATTGGCGCCCTGTCCTGGGTGTATCTGCCCAGCGCCCAAAATGTTCTCCCCTGGATGGGCATGGGGAACCCCCCCCTCCCCCCCCTCCCCCCGCGCGACCCTAATAGAGGATAAAGCAGAAGATAATGGATGGGTGGACAGCACCAGTCCATGTTCTCAGTTCCACTTCCTGTAAAGATGGACTTTGTAGTTCTACAATTCCATTCTGTAGTCCATCTGTTTGTGTTCTACAGTACATACTGTGTACGTCCCCTTTACTCTGTTCTAATGGTTTATGGTAAGTGGAGGAAATAAAGAATAGAGCAAGAAGGGGGCGTGAACAAACCTTTGTCTGTCAATCATGTTAAAAATGCTCTGTGATACGTTCTTGTGCTTTGAAGCTTCACAAATGTTCATTAGTGTACACAACTGATTGTTTATATGAAGGTTAAATTGAGTTCATCCATCTTTTTTAGTGTAGGTCACAAATTTAAACTATTATTATTATTATTATTATATAATTATTAATAAATGTAAGCTAAGCTTTATAAGAACATGGACCATTCATGTTTAAGAGTGACAACCGTATAGTGAGGCATCTTGTCCTCCCACTCGCTGCGTGGGTCATCGGCCTCATGCTTAGCTTTGCATAAAAGAGGAAGGGACCTGGTGTGAGGGGGTAACATCAGCTTTGAAGTCTTGGCTTTTAACAGCCAGATGAACTTTGGATGTTCATTCTGATCAGATGGAAGCTGCGAACAGCTGGACCAGTTTGAAACAAGTGGACCAGAAGACATTAAATAGAAAACATTTCAATTTTTAACATTTAAAGAGACAAGGTCTATCAATCTGAAGGTTGGGGGTTCAAATCCCAGGTCCACTGAAGTTACCAGTGTGGGTCCTTGAGCAAGACCCTTAACCCTCATTGCTCCAGGGATGTTGTGATGAACCCTGTGCTCACCTTGTAAGTAGCTTTGGATAAAAGCATCCAATAAATGACCAAATGTAAACGTTAAATGTAATGTAATCTTAAAATAACCAATTGGCTTTAGTCCACAGGACTGGCATTCATTCTGGATAAACTTGGGACTTTTTAAGGTTTAGCAGCAGGTGACTGTTAAGATCAAATTTGGCAGCAGATTAAGTATTTGAGTTTGTTTTGATGCCTTTTTATTTGGTCCACTGTTCAAAAAATAAAAATAAAAAGAATAAAAATCAGACATCATAAAGCTACGTCTGCAGCATACATACAAATGGCGTGCTTTATTATCAGCTATAACTGCCTTCCTTGTCTGTTTCTTTTGAGGTGTGACCGGCCTCCTGGAGAACTTCATCCATGGCTCTGCTGACAAATACTGGATGGAAATTAATATTAATTGGACTGGCGGTCCTGCAGGACGCCCTCTAATGGACTCACATATAGTTCTCCAGTTGTTAGAGTTTTTCCATTTGTTAAATATCTGTACATTAGTGTCTTACACTGTTGTTGCTTCCTGGCCTCTCAAGGAGGATGAGTCCCCCACTGAGTCTTGCTCCTCACAAGGTTTCTTCCTTAAATAACAACATAAAAGGGAGTTTTTTCTTGCCACTGTTGCTTCGGCTTGCTCTTTGGGGGTTTAAAGGCTTTTCATTCTGTAAAGCTGCTTTGTGACAATGTACTGTTGTAAAAAGCGCTATATAAATAAATAACTTGAACTTCAGCATTTCATTTTCAAGGTTATCACAAGTCAGTACGTTGTTCTTAGAGTTTGGATGCCGAGGACAAAATAAAAGCGTATTTGGCTTCATGATGACCAGAATAACTCCAAATCTGCTTTTATTTTGTCCTCGGCATCCAAACTCTGAGAACAACGTACTGAGTTGTGATAACCTTGAAAATGAAATGCTGCAGATGTACCTTTATGATGTCAGATTTTTATTTTATTTTATTTTACAGGGGACCAAATACAAAGGCATCGTAACAAACTTAAATACTTAATCTGCTGCCAAATTTGATCTTAACAGTCACCTGCTGCTAAACCTTAAATAGTCCCAAGTTTATCCAGAATAAATGCCAGTCCTGTGGACTAAAGCCAATTGGTTATTTTAAGATTACATCACATTTACATTAAGGGCATTTAGCAGACTGTATGATCACAATGTGATTGTTGTACAGTGCTCACAAACCACAAGAGATTCGAGTTTTGCAACAGAAAGTCATTTACATCAGCAGCAGCAGCAGCAGCAGCAGTAACACAGGCATGTACAGACATTCGTAACAGCCTTAAGTCACTATTTAAATGATACAAGACAATATTACACTCAGAACTTTGTGAAGATAACTGCCACCTTGTCATTCGTAGTTTACATCATAAAAGTAGAACATTCAACCCATAACTGAACCATCATCTCCATCCATCAACATCACAGCTGTACAAACCATCAGCAGCAGTTAGTGAAGAAACAGTCCTATGAAATTTTAAGATCTTTAATAGAATGCAAAGGAAATGACTTGGAATTCTTCACTTCTAGAACGAATTATTGTCTACAACACATAAACCTACAGTTTATCCAGAAGAGAGCAATAGATAAGCAAATCCACATCAAGAATTTGACAGATTGCCCAACAATTCAGTCATTAATTAAGCTTACGTTTCTTATTGAAACTTAAGGTAGAAGTATTATTTACAGGCAAAGACATTTTAGGGAAATGTTCCTAACAGAACATTAACAAAATATCAAGATGATAGATTTCTTTATCTGCCCGGCCAAAATAAAGGTCATAATAAAGGTCACACACTATGAATATTTGAGATATATTGGACCACCTTTAGCCTTTAGCTTTTGATGACATCTGTCAGAAATTTTCAATTAATCCATCCATCCATTATCTTCCGCTTTATCCTCTATTAGGGTCGCGGCGGGGGGGGGGCCCCCCCCCCCCCCCCCCCCCCCCCCCCCCCCCCCCCCCCCCCCCCCCCCCCCCCCCCCCCCCCCCCCCCCCCCCCCCCCCCCCCCCCCCCCCCCCCCCCGATTGGGATTCGAACCGGGAATCCCTAGTGCTGAGAGGAGAACATGCTAACCACTAAGCCACCGTGCCGCCCTAAAGTGGTTCCTACTGCTAAAATTAAAATCTCTATCCTTTATCTATAAACTGAAGCTTATAATCAGTAGGTTAATGGAAGTGTAAGGTCCTTGCACGACACTTTACTGCAATAACTGAACTGTACAAATAAACTTAGAGTTCTGAAAAACAAAACATGGATGCACTGAAAGTTTAAAGCTTAAAAGTAGAGTCATGTAAGGAATCCTATTTACAGGGGTAAAATGACAGTAAGTGCAAATGCAACAAACCCCACTGACCACCAGAACGTCCAATCCATAAGTCCTTCATATAAATATACCAGGTATTCAATCTGAATACCCCCCCTCCACACCACCACCCACACCCCTCACACCTGGGTTCTCTGTAGGGAGTATTGCACGACGTCCGGAACCTAAATGTAAGATTCCTCTGCAAAAAACATTTTCTCTAAATCCTCCAGCTGTGTGTCGCTGCACCTTCGCATCCACTCGCGCTTGCCGTGGAAAATAGCCAGGGCTACTTCCTGACTCTTTTCCAGATGACTTTCACGGTCTCCTTCCTGGAAGAAATAGTCCCTCACAGCTTTCGTGGCGGCAGAAGACAAACCGAAGTGGGAGGCGTCGTCAGCCCCTTCCTGTTGGTCCTCCTCAGGGTCTTCCGCTCGCTCTTGTCGTCGGATGGCCTGCCTATGGATGTGCTCGAGCCACTTGACGGACTCCTTGCTCAGCCCCAAACCGGCCTCTCCGGGTTCAGACGATCTGTGCTGATGGGCACAACTGCTCCGTGATTTCTTCTGGTCAGGAACAGCGTGCGGTTTCCTCCTGCACAAGGCCAAGCGAGAACTCTGCCCATAGAATATAGACTTCGGTAGGCGGCTGTTGTCTCCTTCCGATATGTTGTGGGTGTTCCTTTGGGCGCGCCGTCTTCTTGGGCTTAGGTCATGCTGTGGACAGGCCTGGTTGTGAAGCTCCCTCAGTTCTTTTACGGTTAACTGTTTCTCGTTTTCTGGGAAGTAAGTTGATTGCTGTGGTTCATATAAGGCTTCGTCCGAGCAAAACGGGCTGCTTGATTCTTTCCCAGAACTTTCTGGATCCTGAGACCGTCTGTCCTTGTTGTGGCCCATCTTGGTGGAGGTCTCGGAATAAAGATCGCCAGTGTGCTTGTCGTCATGGCCACCTTTGTCCTTCGAAAGGGAGAGTCTGTGTTGCTTCTTGAGCCAGGTGTTCGGATGCAAACCATGACTCCCCTTCAGTTGGCTCCAGTCAAATTTTTCCTTGGGCGACGATTGTCTTGGGGAGGAAACGCTTACAGAAGGAGAAGGTATGGATACCACTCCAGGGGACCGAGGAGAAGACCTCAGTGATGCCTTGAAGGTGCCGACGGCATGTGGGCAGGCCTTGACAAATTCGACCGAATGCTGGGAGAAGGCGCTGTCCAGAGAGCTCAGTGAGGAATGCGTTGGTGACGTCGGGGTGGAGCACAGGTTGGTGCAGCTTGTGTGTAATTGCAGAGGTGGAGGTTTGACCTGCTGCTTCTGCTGTCTGACAACGTTCTTGTCATGGTGATCCTTCCTATTGTGGCCACTTGACTTGTCCACCTTTAAGGTGGCCATGTTCTTGGTTACGATTTCATCCACATCACTCGAGCCAGGGTCGTAGCTGCTGTTGCGGTTTTCCTGATGCTTCAGGTATCTGCTTAAGGACGAGGTGGAGTTCCAAATGGCCGGCTCCGAGGAGCGCCTCGCCTGACGGACCCCTTTGGGAAACTCGCAAGCGGAGTACCCTTGAGGAGAAAGAGGCTTCACCGACGAGGACAGTTTGACGGGGTGGGCTGTTGGGGGGAGGAGGAGGTGTGCGTTGAGGTTCCGGTCAGACTCGATGTCGGTTTGGTCCAAATCGCAGTCGCTGAGGGTAAGAACCGAGTCACAGCTGCGACTGTCTGGTTTCCCTCGTGGCCTCTGAAGCGGCTGAAACGGTGATCCGGAGTCATCATTGAGTTCGTTCTCCAGGCTGTCATAGGAGGAGTCAGTCATCTGATGACACGACACATCTAGAGAACATACAAAAGAAAAATTCATAATTAGAACTTGAAGTCTAACATAAGCGAAAGTCTATGTTTCTTACACAGAGGAATTTGTCCTCCACCATTAACCCATCCAAGTAGTGAAGCACACATACACACACGTGCCCGGGCGGTGGGTAGCCTTGTACAGGGCGCCTGGGGAGCAATCGAAGTTAGGTGCCTTGCTCAAGGGCACTTCAGCCATAGTACTTGGTGGGACCTGGAATTCCCACCAGGGGCCTTTAAGGTCACAGGGCTGGTTTCTTAACCACAAGCCTACGACTGCTTAACTGATTTCAATTATATTATATGAATTCAAGTGAATGCGGCATGGTGGTTTAGTGTTTAGCATGTTCTCCTCTCAGCACTAGGGATTCCCAGTTCGAATTCCAATCTGGGTGGAGTTTCCAAGTTCACCCCGTGTCCGTGTGGGTTTCCTCCGGGTTCTCCGGTTTCCTCCCACAGTCCAAAAACATGGATCAAGGTCAACTGAATTCTACAAATTGCCCCATAAGGAGTGTTTGTGTGAGAGTAAATGTGTGCTTAGTGATAGATTGGTTCCCTGTCCTGGGTGTGCCCCATCTGCCCAGCGCCCAAAACGAACCATGGTGGGTTTAATGGTGGGTACGTTTCTGACTGGCTGAGAAATTAAGCGCCTAACCAATGTTTCAACGTTGACATCTTTTTATAATGGACAGTAATTCTGGACCATTGGATTGTTTCTCTAAATTTCTGTGTTGCAATTAGAAACTGTATGTGTGTCCCGTGTGCTCCAGTCATTTTTCATAAGCCCTTTTCATAAGCAACAGTTTAATTACCTGATACATCCCCATCTGTACTGCTTCGTTGTGGAAACCCATCGAACAGCATAATCACGTCTTCTCCCATTATTGCCATGCAATTCTCAATCATAAGTCGAGCCAAATCGCAGACCTGAGAAAGGAGGGATACCAAAATAATGATCAGTTATCCTTATTACTCTCCAACAAGCCTCTACATTCACGTACCGCCCTCTCAATCAGGTTCTCCTCCTTACTGTACATACAGAATGATGTTAGTCCTCATTTCTCTGGGTATAATGGTCAGGATTCCTCACAGGACCATGAGTAGGTTTCATTTGGATGGTGGCTATTTCTCAGCATTGAGTGACCATTTTGCAATGGTAGTGGTGGTGGTGGTGTATTAGTGTGTGTTGGGCTGGTATGTGTGGATCAGATGAAGCAGTGTCACTACAGGTTGACTAACCAAATCCAGCAACTGACTAACCAAAACCAGCCAGCCACCTGCACCCTGTGAGCACCGATGAAGAATTAGAGTAACCAACATAAATTAAGGCAATTAGGGTGTAACTGAAAAAGATAAAGACCAAAAATTCTCTGCATTCTCTGATTCTGCATACAACGTGTATGTATATTTTTTAGATAGATAACCTTTATTGTCATTCATTATACACTTAAGTGTACGCAGAACGAAATTTCGTTGCATTGGGGCTCACATGGAGTATAAAAATAAGTGAAGAACATGGGTATAAAGTATACAATACACACACACACACACACACACATATATATATATACATATATATTTATATTCATTCATTATCTCCCGCTTATCCTCTACTAGGGTCGCGGTGGGGTTCCCCATGCCCATCCAGGGGAGAACGTTTCGGGCGCTGGGCAGATAGACCCAGGACAGGGCGCCAATCCATCGCTGGGCACACACTCACTCTCACGGACACACTCTATAGGGGGCAATTTTGAGAATTCAATTAACTTGATCCATGTTTTTGGACTGTGGGAGGAAACCGGAGAACCCGGAGGAAGCCCACGCAGACATGGGGAGAACATGGAAACTCCACCCAGATGGGGATACGAACCGGGAATCCCTAGCGCTAAGAGGCGAACGTGCTAACCACTAAGCCACCGTGCCGCCATATATATATATATATATATATATATATTACTGCAGACAATATATACATTTTAGCAGACAAATATTTAAGTTATAAATGAATTTTGAAGTCATCCCATGTGTTAAGAGTTTAACAGTTTAATGACATGGGGGCTGATTAGCATGTTCTCCTTTTAGCACTAGGGATTCCCAGTTCCAATCCCAATCTGGGTGGAGTTTCCATGTTCTCCCCGTGTCTGTGTGGGTTTCCTCCGGGTTCTCCGGTTTCCTCCCACAGTCCAAAAACATGGATCAAGGTCAATTGAATTCTCCAAAATTGCCCCATATAGAGTGTGTCTGTGTGAGTGAGTGTGTGCTCAGTGATTGATACGCCTATCTACCCAGTCCTCAAAACTTGGGGCATGGGGAACCCCCCCCACAACCCTGGTAAAGGATAAAACGGAAGATAATGGATGGATGAATGGATGACATGGGGGGGTAAAACTGCTGCAGAACCTGGTGGTCCTACACCAAACGCTTTTGAATCTTTTTCCAGAAGCCATCAGTGGAAAGAGTCCACAGTAAGGATGTGAGGGGTCACTGAGGTTGTGTGCACGGGATATGCAGCGCATTGAGCTGAGGTCTTGTATGGAAGATAATATGGTATATGGTAAGTGGTACTAATAAAATGACGGAAGCAACAACAAGGATTACCTTATAAAGTGACTTGTGAGCATATAAACAATGATCAACAGGCACTGCTCTTGGTATTTTGAATAATATGTTAACTGTAAGCTCAAAGTGTAAGACCTGGAAAGAAATTCGGCACAAACCTGGAGTGCAGCTTTGTTTTTATCGGTCTTGTTTATCATGCTGTCCTGATTCAAACTAAATAATTGTAAACCGATCCGGAGCATGAGATCAACACATGATGCTTGGTCTGGCTTTCTGTTTGTAACCAACAGATGTTCATGAGCTTTCGGTTCTCAGACTTAAGACTCCCTCATAATGTGGCTACATCTATAGACACATCTATAGAGGTGGGAAAAAAAAGTCTTATGTTCGGACGTCGCTTCAAATGGTTTTAACCTGAATGTCAGAATGTTTCAGTAATAAAATTTCCTCCCCAATGAAATAGCGATGATGTCAGCATTCATCAGACTTAAATAGTAAAGGAAGAGAAACTGTATTTAGAGATTAATGGGTTACTATAGTGTCTCTGGAGAGGACTGTCCTGAGTAGTTAAGGTTTACAGTACCAGTCAAACATTTGGCCACGCCCCCTTTCTGCTCCACTTATTGTCCATGATCTCAGTTCCACTTCCTTTAAAGATGGACTTTGTAGTTCAACAATTCCATTCTGTAGTCCATCTGTGTGTGTTCTACAGTACATACTGTGTACGTCCCCTTTACTCTGTTCTAATGGTCAGGACCCCAATAGTACCACCACAGAGCAGGGGTTATTGGGTTGGTGCATTAGTCCTATCCCAGCAGTGTCACTGAGGTGGAGAAATGAAACTCCAGCAGCACTGCTGCACTAAAACCCCCTCACCACATCAGTGTCACTGCAGAACTGACAATAAACAATCCACCACCCAAATGATGCCTGTGATGTTCAACAAAAACAAAGAAAACAGATGGGCTACAGTCTGTAATTGTAAAAGCTCTAAGTCCATCTATAATAAATGGAGGAAATGGACAATGGAGAGAACCAACAGGGGACGAACAACAACAAAGAATACAGATGGACTACAGTCTGGAATTGTAAAACTACAGAGTTCATCTATATGATAAGTGGAGGAAATAGAGAATGGGGCAAGAAGAGGGCGTGGCCTAACTTTTGACCGGTACTATATATGCATGGTAACATAAATGTGCAACCAATGTAATGTATGTAATGTAAACCAATGTAACTTTCTGAAAACTAAAATGGTATTTATTCATCATATAAAAAAAAATAAGCTTGTTTTATTATCATTCATCCATTATCTCCCGCTTTATCCTCTATTAGGGTCGCGGGGGGTTCCCCATGCCCATCCAGGGGAGAACATTTCTATCGCTGAAAACACACTCACTCACACAGACACACTCTATATGGGGCAATTTGGAGAATTCAGTTGGCTTGATCCATGTTTTTGGACTGTGGGAGGAAACCAGAAAACCCAGAGGAAACCCACGTGGACACTGGGAGAACATGGAAACTCCACCCAGATTGAGATTCGAACCGGGAATCCCTAGTGCTGAGAGGAGAACATGCTAACCACTAAGCCACCCAGTTTTCTTTTTATTCATTCATTATCTTCCGCTTTATCCTCTATTAAGGTGGGGGGGGGGTTCCCTAAGCCCATCCAGGGGAGAACGTCTCGGGCGCTGGGCAGATAGACCCAGGACAGGGCGCCAATCTATCGCTAAACACACACTCACTCACACAGACACACTCTATATGGGGCAATTTGGAGAATTTAATTGACTTGAGGCAGGCACGGTGGCTTAGTGGTTAGCACATTCGCCTCTCAGCGCTAGGGATTCCCGGTTCGAATCCCCATCTGGGTGGAGTTTCCATGTTCTCCCCGTGTCTGCGTGGGTTTCCTCCGGGTTCTCCGGTTTCTTCCCACAGTCCAAAAACATGGATCAAGTTAATTGAATTCTCAAAATTGCCCAATTTAGAGTG
>JAFMOD010001764.1:20099-49331 GCA_019802435.1 Corydoras maculifer
GCATGTGTGTGTGTTTGTGTGTGTGTGTGTGTGGACAAGGTAATTATCCCATGTATACGTATATACAGTACATATATAGAGTCAGAACCCTCAGACTTAAAATAAAAGCTCCTTTAAGTGTCCTTATATAGTTTATACAACAAAGATAACATGTTTTGTGTTTTTGTGTGTGTGTGTGTGTGTGTGTGTGTGTGTGTGTGTGTGTGTGTGTGTGTGTGTGTGTGTGTGTGTGGACAAGGTAAAACTGGGTATGATCTCTATTAGGTTCCTAAGTCCCATTGAAGGTATATACATATAAAGAGTCAGACCCCTCAGACTTAGAATAAAAGCTCCATCAAGTGTCCAAAGATAACATGTTGTGTTGTGTTGTGGTGTGTGTGTATATGTGTGTGTGTGTGTGTGTGTGTGTGTGTGTGTGTGTGTGTGTGTGTGTGTGTGTGTGTGTGTGTGTGTTAATAAAACTGGGTATGAACTACAATAGGTTTCTGTACATGTGAACAAACCCCTGTGGTCCATTTTCTACAGAGGTCAGACTTTTTACATTTAATGCATAGACATGATTTAGTTATCATTAATTATTTTATTATCATTCATTATTAAATTAAAATTTGGAATGCAAAAAAAAAATGGCACATTTACTAATTTAGTTAAAAGTTAATGTTTAAAACTAATTACATATAAATAATAACAGGTATTAAAAAAAAGCTTTTAGTATTGTTTTCATGCTCTTTTTTGCATATTTGCATATTAATATAAATGTATAAAATACATTTTATACATACATACAATAGTATGTATTTATATTTATAATATACATTTAAACATTAAACCTTATATTTAAATTTATATTTAACCCTATACATTAAAAGATTCTAAGAAAATGATACATTTTCTTCTTTATATTATTATAAAATTACACTTATATAATATATTAATTATATATTATGAGAAATTGTAGAACATTTTAAATAGAACTAAAGTTTTTGTTTCGCAATAAGTTTTAATGATTAATTAATTAACGAACCTGGATTATACATTGGAAGATGAACCATTTATCATTGGCTTGATTTGGCGGCACGATTAGTTCACAAATCTAATAAATCAATGTCACTTACAGGACATTCTTCAATCAGGCAGGTACTCAGAACAGCTAATTAGTATTTACCAGGATTGCGGATTAGGCACGCGGTCCCCTCCTGAGAATTACACCCCATGACTCAACATAATTGCAATACTTAACTACGAACAATGCGAGTCATGTCTATGACCTACAAGTGAATTTGTGCTCATAGGGCAAGACATAAGCCTTAATGCCTGATCAGCTGCCAGAGAAAATAGCACCATTCACATCACAGAAAGCCGTGCGAAAAGAGAGAGAAAGGTGAAAGCAAACAGAGAATTTTAACGTAGGAATTTGCGTAAGAAACCATACGAATTTAATTTTACCCGCATTATTCATCAACCTTTATAAGATGTTATGTCCTGATTATATTTCTGAGTGGGATGATGTTATGGCTGAATTTGATTCTGTCTGGCTTTTAAACTGTTTTTAGTTAGTGGTTAGCATGTTCTCCTTTCTGTGCTGGGGATCCAGGTTTGAATCCCAATCTGGGTGGAGTTTCCATGTTCTCCCCGTGTCCATGTGGGTTTACTCCGGGTTCTCCGGTTTCCTCCCACAGTCCAAAAACGTGGATTCAAGGTGATTTGGCTACTCTAAATCACTCCTATATAAATTTTCCCTACATTGTGTGAGTGTGTGTGAGGCCAGCAATAGATCAGCGTCCTGTCCTGGGTGTATCTGCCCAGCGCCTGAAACATTCTCCCTGAATGGGCATACGGAACCCCCCGCGACCCTAGCCCTCATTATAGGATAAGAAGAGTTGATGTGTGTATATATATATATATATATATATATATATATATATATATATATATATATATATATATATATATATATATATATATATATATATATAAAATGTGATGAGATATATAAACCCATAATGTGGTTAAATTAATGGAAATGGAAGTGTGCTTTTGCTTTATGGTGAGACATACAGACAATATGTAGAACATTTAGAACACAATGAGCTGAATGTGTAAAAACGACTCATAAATATAGAAGATATTTGGACCTTCAGCATCTAAAGTTAAGTAAATGAATTCAGCTTGGCTACCTTGCAGCATAAACACTCACCTTTAAGACGGCGGCAATCACAAAGATGGACTGGCGGCTTATCGGGACGGCCTGGATTCCTGAGTCGAGTTTGTCTCTGAGCTCTCTGCAGGCCTTAGCCCCAGCAGAGCGCCGGAAAATGCCCCTTGTGAACGGCCCCTCTTGAAACAGAAACACCAGCATGTCCTGTGTAAAGAAAGTAAACTCAGATACACCATGACCAACAGTGTGAGCATCCGTCCGGATGCACTGGGTAAGGTTACTGTTGATGCAGATTTCAAAATGGATTGGAAACTTCTTTTATGGTTCCAGCTGAGGAAAAAGACTATTTCCTACAGCAGAAATCAACCTTACATACAAAACACATTTCATTAAATCTGGATGATGCTTTTATCCACAGTGACACACACTGAACTATATATATATATATTCATTCATTATCTTCCGCTTTTATCCTCTATTAGGGCCGCGGTGGGGTTCACCATGCCCATCCAGGGGAGAACGTTTTGGGGGCTGGGCAGATACACCCAGGACAGGGCGCCAATCTATCACTGGACACACACACACACACACACACACACACACACAAAGACACACTCTATATGGAGAATATAATATAATATGGAGAACTCAATTGACCTTGATCCATGTTTTTGGACTGTGGGAGGAAATCGGAGAATCCGGAGGAAACCCACGCGGACAAGGGGAGAACATGGAAACTCCACCCAGATTGGGACTGGAACCGGGAATCCCCAGCGCTGAGAGGAGAACATGCTAAACACTAAGCCACCGTGCCTCCCATATATATATATATATATATATATATATATATATATATATATATATATATATATATATATATATATATATATATATGACCGACACAGTACAATAAAACTGTTACATTTAGGGATTATAAAAGCTGCAGCCTGCTTTTTTACTGCTTCAGGACAGAGGCTTCTTAAAAACAACGCATTTAAAACTATATGACATAATGAGTGTGTTTTAAAATAGACAAGTCAAAGACCACACAATAACCCATCTGAGACGCAGCGGCATAACGAAAACCAAAAACAATCTCAAATCATCTCCACCACTGAAGTCTGAGCACCAGCGTGAGGAGAGATCACTAAACTAAAGACTCAACATGTTCCACCGCTTTGTTTTAACCAGTTACAGCGTTTTACAAATGAAAAGGTTTCCTACTCTGAATCTTAACTGTATGACTTCAAAGCCATGAAAAGAACACAGTTGAGGTTGAGGTTTACTTTATCCAGATAACAAAACCATTTTAAATCATTAATACAGAAAAACTTTTTATTTAGATAAAACCTGATGTAATCATGCAGTTGAAAGTAATATCATTAATATATTAAAGTTTAAAGCAAATAATACACAATGTTATCGAGACACGCCCAGTCATTAAATGCAGGTCTTTCATTCAGACCCATTGCAATCTTAAAAATAACAGAAGGCTGTGTGTGTGTGTGTGTGTGTGTGTGTGTGTGTGTGTGTGTGTGTGTGTGTGTGTGTGTTTCTGTTTAAGTTCAAAGAGCAAGTCGAAGTGACGGTGCCAAGTTCATTCACTCCCTGCTTATTTTTTTTTAAGGAAGAAACCTTGTGAGGACCAAGCGTCTGGGCAGCATCAATGGTGCAGTATGTGTGTGTGTGTATTTGTGTGTGTGTGTGTGTGTGTGTGTGGGTGTTTGTTTTCTATACAAATCCACACTATTAATTCGATTACCATGCCATTTCACATTCTTACTCTTTAGGTCCCTGTGGAGGTTTACATACTCTTCACAAAACTTTACACCAGGAATCACGAGGAGACAATTAATAGTAAATTAATTTTTACACTGTTTACAGGAAACGTCATTACAAACCTGGAATAAGGTTTATAGGGCTAGCAGGTGAATAAACATAAGCTCTCAGATCCCCAGACCCTTCAGAGTTAGAATAAAAGCTGTGGTAAGCGTTACAATACTTTTTGCTCATATTCCATCCATCCATTATCTTCCGCTTTATCCTCTATTGGGGTCGATGGTGGGGTTCTCCATGCCCATCCAGGGGAGAACGTTTTAGGCGCTGGACAGATACACCCAGGACAGGATGCCAGTCCATTACTCGGCACACACTTACACGCACAGACACACTCTATATGGGGCAAATTGGAGAACTCAATTGACCTTGATCCATGTTTTTGGACTGTAGGTGGAAACCGGAGAACCCGGAGGAAAGCCACGTGGACACGGGGAGAACTTGGAAACTCCACCCAGATTGGGATTCAAACCGGGAATCCCTAGTGCTAAGGGGAGAACATGCCAACCACTAAGCCACCGTGCCACCCTTATATATTATATTATATTATTATCTTCTGCTTAATCATCTATTAGGGTCGCGGAGGGGGGGGGGGGTTCCTCATGCCCATCCAGGGGAGAATGTTTCAGGCGCTGGGCAGATAGACCCAGAACAGGGCGCCAATCTCTCTCTGGGCACACACTCACTCACACAAACACACACTATATGGGGCAATTTGGAGAATTCAATTGACTTGATCCATGTTTTTGGACTGTGGGAGGAAACCGGAGAACCCTGAGGAAACCCACGCGGACACGGGGAGAACATGAAAACTCCACCCAGACAGGGATTCAAACCGGGAATCCCTAGTGCTGAGAGGAGAACATGCTAAACACTAAACGACCGTGCCACCCCAACTTTTATAAAAAAAAATTTTTTTTTAAAAGATTCATATTTTTTGATGTAGGAAAAGAAAACAAGGGAAGGAAAAAAAGGGAGAAAATGTGAGGATCCAGGGTTTGTAAAATTAGTTTGCAGACTGTAGATCCTTTACCTTAGTTATTTTAGTGACTCATCAAATACCGTTGTTACTCCACTATGATTTGTCGGCTTTATTACGCACGGAGATGATAAATACCAAGCTGACTCACCATGATGGGCTTAGGAAGGCTATTATCCGTGCACACCACGCTAAGTGGGAGGCCAAACAGCCTATCCATGCGGGGGGACTGAGGGGGGTCATCCAGCTGACTGGAAGAGCCACGCCAAAAAGCCCAGTTGATTATCGAGCGCCGGCGCTTGAACGGCTTTTGGTCTGGATCGACTTAAAACAGGAGATAATAAAAAAGTAAACACGGGGCGAATCATCCAGCAACTACAAAATAGACGATAAATCGGAGAAGAGATTTACCCACGAACGAGTGACCCACGGACACCCGGCTGGGCCTCAGGACGAACTGGCACTGATTGTCCGTCTGCAGTTGCTCAAAGAGGAGTTCGATCCGTTTCTCAGGAGGAGTTTCGTCTTCGGTCTTGATGGTGGTTTCATCCACAGGCTCTCTGATGTGGCTCATTTGGATACTGAACGGAAACTCATGACCTGCGGGGAGTTAATGAGAAGTGATTTAATTTTTATATATAAAACAGAGGGTGGCAGGGTGGCTTAGTGGTTGGCATGTTCTCCTCTCAGCACTACGGATTCCCTGTTCGAATCCCCATCTGGGTGGAGTTTCCATGTTCTCCCCGTGTCCGCGTGGGTTTCCTCCGGGTTCTCTGGTTTCCTCCCACAGTCCAAAAACATGGATCAAGTCAATTGATTTCTCCAAATTGCCCCATATAGAGTGTGTGTGTGTGAGTGAGTGTGTGTCCAGTGATAGATTGGCGTCTTGTCCTGGATGTATCTGCCCAGCGCCTGAAACGTTCTCCCCTGGATGGGCATGGGGAACCCCACCGTGACCCTAATAGATGATTAAGCAGAAGAATAAATAAAATATAATATATAAGGGCGGCACGGTGGCTTAGTGTTTGGCATGTTCTCCTCTCAGCGCTAGGGATTCCCGGTTTGAATCCCAATCTGGGTGGAGTCTCCAAATTGCCCCATATAGAGTGTGTTTGTGTGCATGTCTGTGTCCCCTGGATGGGCATGGAGAACCCCCCCGCGACCCTAATGTGGGGTTTGGGTATGAGGACCCCCCCCCCCACTCCCGCCACCCTAGTGGGGGATAAAGCGAAGGATTCAAATAAACTTCGAGTCGAATTCCAATGAGCACTAAATCTGTTTTTAATAAATTGTATTCTGCAATCTGGCCATTAGATGGCATTTTAGGATTTTTAGAGAAACTGGTATCCTGTTACTCAGCGATTTACTTTCAAAACCAGACAAGATTACATCGCAGAAGACCAGTTTATTAACAATTTTGTTTTCAATCAATGCATTTTTAAATCAAACCTTGTTTTTTTTATCATAGTGAGTTTGTAACCATTTTATAAAAGCAATAATGCGCACAAGGTTGTGCATTATAGTGAATAAATCACAAGAAAGTACCTAACATCACCTCTTTCCTGTGATTTATTTACAATAATGCCACGCCCTCATATACCTTATTGCTTTATTAATACAAGACTCCTGTCTATACTTCAGAGGTGATCTGAGGCTTAGGATTAGTTATAACTGGCTTTAAACTAACTGTGTTACAGTCCACAAACTGCATACAAGTACCCTGTGTTATGCAGAACACAGGGCATCAGTGGAAAACAAGTTGACCATATTAATTCCCTTCCTCTCTGTAGCAAAGCAAACACATTCATACGATGTGACGCTCCGGCTCTCGACAATTTATTATAAACACCTACAATGTTTCGGGACAGATCTGAACCTGATGTTTAGTGTTTAAAAATTCCAGGAGCGTTGCTGTTCTCGAAGCCCTCGACCTTGTCACAGCACCCATTAGATCATTTTCACTTGGGAATGATCCACTACTTAATATCCGTCCACTCTGTATCGCATGGTGGTCTGTTTCCACTGGCACGCAGGGCAGACGGTGGCTGACTAAATCCCTACCACCCATACCAACATTACCACCCATATCCATCCATCCATTATCTTTCGCTTTATCCTATATTAGGGTCGCGGGGGGGTTCCCCATGCCCATCCAGGGGAGAACGTTTCGGGTGCTGGCGCTGGACAGATACACCCAGGACAGGGTGCCAATCTATCACTGGGCACACACTCACTCACACGCTATATGGGGCAATTTGGAGAACTCAATTGACTTGATCCATGTTTTTGGACTGTGGGAGGAAACCGGAGAACCCGGAGGAAACCCACGCAGACACGGGGAGAACATGGAAACTCCACCCAGATTGGGATTCAAACCGGGAATCCCTAGCGCTGATAGGAGAACAAGCTAACCACTAAGCCACCATGCCGCCCCCTATATATTATATTATATTATTATCTTCTGCTTAATCATCTATTAGGGTCACGGGGGGGTTCCTCATGTCCATCCAGGGGAGAACGTTTCAGGCGCTGGGCAGATACACCCAGGACAGGACACCAATCTATCACTGGGCACACACTTACTCACACAGACACACTCTATATGGGGCAATTTGGAGAATTTAATTGACCTTGATCCATGTTTTTGGACTGTGGGAGGAAACCAGAGAACCCGCAGGAAACCCACGCGGACACGGGGAGGACAAAATAAAATAGATTTAATTTATAAAAAAATCTATAATTAAGGCAGCACAGTGGTTTAGTGGTTGGCATGTTCTCCTCTCAGCTCTAGGGATTCTCAGTTCGAATCCCCATCTGGGCGGAGTTTCCATGTTCTCCCCGTGTCTGCGTGGGTTTCCTCCGGGTTCTCCGGTTTCCTCCCACAGTCCAAAAACATGGATCAAGTCAAGTGAGTTCTCCAAATTGCCCCATATAGAGTGTGTTTTTGTGAGTGAGTGTGCCCAGTGATAGATTGGCACCCTGTCCTGGGTGTATCTGCCCAGCGCCCAAAACATTCTCCCCTGGATGGGCATGGGGATCCCCCCCCCTCCGCCGCGACCCTAACAGAGGATAAAGTGGAAGATAATGAATGAATGAATCTATAATTAATGGAAAGTAACACCTTTCACTTGCTTATATTGGCTTATATTTCTCATCTACATCAAAAGACTGGGGCGGCACGGGGGTTTAGTGATCAGCACATTCGCCTCTCAGCACTAGGGATTCCCGGTTCGAATCCCCATCTGGGTGGAGTTTCCATGTTCTCCCCGTGTCTGCGTGGGTTTCCTACGGGTTCCTCCCACAGTCCAAAAACATGGATCAAGTTAATTGAATTCTCAAAATTGCCCCATTTAGAGTGTGTCTGTGTGAGTGAGTGTTTGCCTAGCGATGGATTGGCGCCCTGTCCTGGGTCTATCTGCCAGCGCCCGAGACGTTCTCCCCTGGATGGACATGGGGAACCCCACCGCGACCCCAATAGAGGATAAAGCGGAAGATAATGGATGAATGAATGAATGAACATCAAAAGACTTCAAACCTTTACAGGTAATGAATTGGTGAGAACATTCCTTGAAATAACAATTAAAATAACTGTGTTATAAATAATCCTGATTATAGTAAGTCTATGGTTCAGTACAGAATGGTGCACACAGACACACACACACACACACACACACACACACACACACACACACACACACTGTCTGAGTAACTCACCAATCAGAGGGTATGGGGTGTTGTCTTTTTTGGAAATGACCCACAGCTGGAAGTCCTTCACAGAACCCTGTGAGTCAAGACAGACACTTTCATGGAAATGTTGTATACCAGAGTGAAGAAAACAAAAAGCGGCTCGCAACATGAGGGCAAGGCCGTATCTCGCGCGGGGTGTTTTGAGTTTGGCTGAGAACAGAGAGTCAAATAAAGTGCACTGGATTTCAGCGTACTGCTCGAGACGTACTAATCTGATTTAGTAGATCGCTGTGCGATTGTTGGCTTGAGAAAAGTCGGTACTCTGTGCTTTTGTTATTGCCAAAGCTCTGCGGATAACACATCAGGTGTTTTATTTAAATGACAGTACGAGTTTTGTTATTAATACCAAAGGCTCGAATGAAAACGATACAGAAACACAGAAACTCACCACGATGCCAAACTGCTGGAGCGCAAGACGGATGACTTCATTTGCACTGTCGGAATTACTCACAGCAATCGTTTTCTAGAGACAGAGACGAAAACAAGCTTTTAAACGTCAAATGTTTATTATTGAAAGAAAAAAAAAAAAAAAAAAAAATATATATATATATATATATATATATATATTAAAATTATTTAAATTAGCGGCACGGTGGCTTAGTGTTTATCATGTTCTCCTCTCAGCACTAGGGATTCCCGGTTCGAATCCCCATCAGGGTGGAGTTTCCATGTTCTCGCTGTGTCCGCATGGGTTTCCTCCGGGTTCTCCGGTTTCCTCCCACAGTCCAAAAACATGGATCAAGGTCAATTGAATTCTCCAAATTGCCCCATATAGAGTGTGTCTGTGTGAGTGAATGTGTGACCAGCGATAGATTGGCGTCCTGTCCTGGGTGTATCTGCCCAGCGCCCGAAATATTCTCCCCTGGATGGGCATAGGGAAACCCCCCCCACGACCCTAATAGAGGATAAAAGGGAAGATAATGGAGGAATGAATAATTTGAATTAAAAGTCGAGATGCTTACATATGCCAGGTTCACAAAGTCCTTCGCGTGCACTTTAAGGGGGATAGTCTTTGGATTGTCCTTCTCTTTCTCCTCTTTAATTCGACTGTAAAATGTAAAGTCAGTATTAAACACCATTTAGAATTAGATTAGCCACTGTGTTCTTAGTATTTTTATTATTAAATTATTTATTTAGCTTAATTAAAAACAAGCATCAAAAAGGAATATTTAGTTAAAGATCAGGTTGTTTGTACCTTTTAATGAGGGAAAGCCATTTCTCCTTTTGTTCAACTGAGCTGTAGAACGGAACATAAACACCAGTTAATAAAACCATTTAATTTAATAATGTCAATTATTTAGATTTACATTATTACATTTAAGCTACACTCTGTCCTGATTTAGTAAAACATGCGAGGGTCCCATCTTACACCATGTGGGTGGGTCGGTGGGTTGTTATGCTCATTGGTATCTTACATCCCGCCAACATCTGCTATGTTTTATCTATTCATCCACCCATCCATTTATTATCTCCTGCTTTATCCTATATTAGGGGGGGGGGGGGAGATACACCCAGGACAGGGCGCCAATCTATCACTGGGCAGACACTCACTCACACAAACACACTCTATATGGGGCAATTTGGAGAATTCAATTGACTTGATCCATGTTTTTGGACTGTGGGAGGAAACTGGAGAACCCGGAGGAAACCCACGCGGACACGGGGAGAACATGGAAACTCCACCCAGATGGGGATTCGAACCAGGAATCCCTTGCGCTGAGAGGAGAACATGCTAAACCACTAAGCCACCGTGCCGCCCACACTAAATGTCATTAGTTGACATAGCAATTTAACTTTTACTAAATTAAATTTTAGTCTAATAGACAAACCACAGGTGAGCTCCATTACCTTACTCACATCACTCCATCACTGCTACCCTGGCTCTTTTGCATAAATCAGAATCTGCGATCATTTATGATTTATACAAGTTGGAACGAATAGCAAGGGCGAGTGATTGTACCTGAACGTGGCCACACAGTTGCAGGTGGGCCAACCCATGACGAAACTTTTGTCCAGACTTGTACTTCCTTCGCACACTTCTTCCATGCAGTTCGCCGTCCACATTTCACAAACTCGCGCCTGCGCTTTCAGCTTGAAGTTGGTTGAGGACCTGTTCGTTAAAAAAAGAAGTGTTGAATATGAACACTGACATTCATTCATTCATCCATCCATTATCTTCCGCTTTATCCTCTACTAGGGTCGCAGAGAAGTTCCCCATGCCCATTCAGGGGAGAACGTTTCGGGCGCTGGGCAGATAGACCCAGGACAGGACGCCAATCTATCGCTGGGCACACACTCACTCACACAGACACACTCTATATGGGGCAATTTAAAGAATTCAATTGACTTGATCCATGTTTTTGGACTGTGGGAGGAAACCGGAGAACCCAGAGGAAACCCACACGGACACAGCGAGAACGTGAAAACTCCACCAAGATGGGGATTTAAACTGGGAATCCCTAGTGTTAGAACGTGCTAAACACTAAGCCACCGTGCCGCCCAGAACACTGACATGTGTCCGAAATTTTTAATTACTTGCACATAATAAGAGTCCCAAACTGGCTGAAAGTTTGTATTCAAACAAAGGACTTTACTGGGGGCATGCCGCTATTGAGAAGTGGGGTGGGGCAAGCTGGATTTGAACCAAAACCCTGGGCTTGGATTGGCTGATTTAAAACTAGGGCGGTAGTTTGTCACTGGCTCAGGCAGTTAGGAACTAGACGTAATGATATACATACAGGGAAACCCTTCGGTGAGGCTCTTCGTCTTCAGACCCCAGAGGCGTTCACAGCACCTGAACGCTAAAGGAGGCAGAACCGCTGGCCAGCGTGAGTTACTGACGGTGTTCATGAAGTTCATTCTTTCCTCCATCCATCCATTATCTCCCGTTTTATCCCCTATTAAGGTCATGGGGGGTTTCCCATGCCTATCCAAGGGAATACGTTTTTGGGCGCTGGGCAGATAAACCCAGGACAGGGCGCCAAACTACGCCAGACACACACTCACTCATACAGACACACTCTATATGGGGCAATTTGGAGAACTTAATTGACTTGATCCATGTTTTTGGACTGTGGGAGGAAACCGGAGAACCCGGAGGAAACCCACGCAGACACGGGGAGAACATGGAAACTCCACCCAGATGGGGATTCGCACCTGGAATCCCTAGTGCTGAGAGGAGAACATGCCAACCACTAAAGCCACTGTGCCGTCTGAAGTTTTCTTTAATTCATTCATCCAATATCTTCTGCTTTATCCTCTATTAGGGTCGGGGGGGGGGGGGTTCCCCATGCCCATCCAGGGGAAAACGTTTCGGGCGCTGGGCAGATACACCCAGGACAGGGCGCCAATCCATCGCTGGGCACACACTCACACACACACTCTATATGGGGCAATTTGGAGAACTCAATTGACTTCATCCATGTTTTTGGACTGTGGGAGGAAACCGGAGAACCCGGAGGAAACCCACGCGGACACGCGGAGAACATGGAAACTCCACCCAGATGGGGATCCGAACCTGGAATCCCTAGTGCTGAGAGGAGAACATACTAACCACTAAGCCACCGTGCCGTCTGAAATTTTCTTTGTTCTCAATAAATCAGTTGAGAGGATGATTTTGCATCGGCTCGCTCTTCCTGCCTTTTCAAAAATCTAAAAGATCCACCACATGTTAAAACGCCAGACACAATATCTGGAGCAAAATCTACATTTACTGCGAGAGTTGGGCTACAGGCCCCCAAACCACAGTTCAGTTATGAGTCACAGAAGACACCCCATACACACACACTCAGAGCAAAGAGACTTTTGGTTCCAATCAACACTGAATGTTTGGTTCTCACTCAGTCGTGTTTATCTAGATAAATAAACCATTTCAAATTGTTCCCTCACTCTTTTAACGTTGTGAACGAGTTGGCTGTCCTTGCGGAGATGGAATCCCAAAATTACGAGGGTGTACGAATAAGCATCATGTGATGAAATGGGATTATTTCAAGTGTTTAAAAGACACTGCTCTGATTCCAGCAGTCCAGGACGTACAACTGATAATGAAACTCAATGCAACTAATTCCAAACTCGTGGGGGTTTACCGAAAAGTTTAAGTGCATGACTTGCGTAGTGAAGACATCTTGAGCTTAAATGCAGCTGGTCTTTTACAGAAAACTGCAACTGAGATGATGTGTTTCACATGTGGCTCATTTTGTATCTTGATCTCGCGTAAGATTAAACCATCAGACCGATGCAGATACGACGATACGCGTCATCAGCGCTGAATAAGCGCGTTTATTACCATGTGTCAGGTCGACATATAGATTTGGGTCAAGTCAGGGTTAGGTTCGGACATCGCTTCAAATGGTTTTATCTTTTTTTTTTTTTTTTTTAAATTGCATATTGTAAATACATATTTTCATACATTCATTATCTTCCGCTTCATCCTATATTAGGGTCGGGGGGGGGGGGGTTCCCCATGCCCATCTAGGGGAGAAAGTTTCGGGATATATATTCATTTTTGATGCTTGTTTTTAATTAAGCTAAATAAATAATTTAATAATAAAAATACTAAGAACACAGTGGCTTGGAATCTAATTCTAAATGGTGTTTAATACTGACTTTACATTTTACAGTCGAATTAAAGGGGAGAAAGAGAAGGACAATCCAAAGACTATCCCCCTTAAAGTGCAAGCGAAGGACCTGGCATATGTAAGCATCTCGACAGGGGAGATCGTCTCGGCCGCCAATCTATCTATCAGGGCGCCAATCTATCACTGGACAGACACTTACTTACACAAACACACTCTATATACTCATACATACTCTGAATTTGGAGAACTCAATTGACCTTGATCCATGTTTTTGAACTGTGGGAGGAAACCGGAGAACCCGGAGAAAACCCACACAGACACGGGGAGAACATGGAAACTCCACCCAGATGGGGATTCGAACCTGGAATCCCTAGCGCTGAGAGGAGAACATGCAAACCACTAAGTCACCATGCCGGTCAATCTGTATATCCATTTATGGTTATTAAATGTATCCATTATTTAAAATAATGTATTTTAAATACATATTTTATTTCATTATTTTCATTCATTTATTATCTTCCGCTTATCCTCTATTAGGGTCGCGGTGGGGTTCCCCATGCCCATCCAGGGGAGAACGTCTCGGGCGCTGGGCAGATAGACCCAGGACAGGGCGCCAATCCATCGCTGGGAACACACTTACTCACACATACACACTCTAAATTGGGCAATTTTGAGAATTCAATTAACTTGATCCATGTTTTTGGACTGTGGGAGGAAACCGGAGAACCCGGAGGAAACCCACGCAGACACGGGGAGAACATGGAAACTCCACCCAGATGGGGATTCGAACCGGGAATCCCTAGCGCTGAGAGGCGAATGTGCTAACCACTAAGCCACCGTGCCGCCCTATTTTTATTATTTAATTTTTAAATTTTATTTAATCTTTGTTCTATTTTACTTATCCTTTTATTTTGTAAATTAAATTTTTTTCTTCTTACTGTAAATCCACATTTTTAACTTTATGTGGAGATGTCAGGAAAGCATTTCACTGCTGGCTGTACTGTCTATATCTACGTATGTGACCAATAAACCTGAATGTCAGAATGTTTCAGTAATAAAATTTCCTCCCCAATGAAATAGCGATGATGTCAGCATTCATCAGACTTAAAAAGTAAAGAAAGAGAAACTGTATTTAGAGATTAATGGGTTACTATAGTGTCTCTGGAGAGGACTGTCCTGAGTAGTTAAGGTTTACAGTACCAGTCAAACATTTGGCCACGCCCCCTTTCTGCTCCACTTATTGTTCATGTTCTCAGTTCCACTTCCTTTAAAGATGGACTTTGTAGTTCCATTCTGTAGTCCATCTGTGTGTGTTCTACAGTACATACTGTGTACGTCCCCTTTACTCTGTTCTAATGGTCAGAACCCCAATAGTACCACCACAGAGCAGGGGTTATTGGGTTGGTGCATTAGTCCTATCCCAGCAGTGTCACTGAGGTGGAGAAATGAAACTCCAGCAGCACTGCTGCACTAAAACCCCCTCACCACATCAGTGTCACTGCAGAACTGACCATAAACAATCCACCACCCAAATGATACCTGTTCTGTGGTGGTACTATTGGGGTCCTGATCATTAGAGAACAAAGTAAAGGGGACATACTGAAGTGCAACCAACAGGGGATTAACTAACAAAAGGAAACAGATGGACTACAAACAAAAAGGAGGTGTGTTCAAACTTTTGACTGGTCCTGTATATAGTCTTAAAATATGATAGTTTTATATCCAGTTTTAAGGCATTTTCGCACATTTGCATGACAAAGGGATTTTAATGCTGTACCAAAAATCAGCCAAAACTTTGAAACATGTCAGTGAACCAAAAACGCATGAAACCCGGAATATAAAGGCCAGTGGTTTAAGGGATAAATTGGCTTCACTAGAATAAGCTGAGGATAACAACGCGCCGAAAATAAAAGAACATATAGCCTGATTAGCACCACTGTGTGGCCACAGTGACTTTGATCCCAGACTTGACCTCAGATTAAGTTAGTTGGAGATTTTGGCAGTAATTATGGAACAGGGACCCTGACTGTGCAAGGCACCAAGGGAAAACGTAAAGAGCTCCAAAGAATCCTCTTAAGCTTATGTGTATTCCTTATGCTTCAAATGACTGTAATTAACCAGATTCATCTGTTAAATTCCAGATACAATATATATATATATATATATATATATATATATATATATATATATAAACTACTGTACTACTATATATAAAATATATATATATATAAACTACTGACTTGTGGTGTTCTTATGTGTAAGTTGATTTGGATTAGAGCATCTGATAAATGACTAAATGTAAATATAAGTAAATATGTATATAGGCGGCACAGTGGCTTAGTGGTTAACATGTTCTCCTCTCAGCGTTAGGGATTCCAGGTTCGAATCCCCATCTGGGTGAAGCTTCCATGTTCTCCCCGTATCTGCATGGGTTTCCTCCGGGTTCTCCGGTTTCCTCCCACGGTCCAAAAACATGGATCAAGGTCAACTGAGTTCTTCAAATTGCCCCATATAGAGTATGTGTGTGTGTGTGTGTGTGTGTGTGTGTGTGAGTTTCTGTGTGCGTGAGTGTGTGCCCAGCGTTAGATGGGCATCCTGGGTGTATCTGTCCAGCGCCCAAAACGTTCTCCCCTGGATGGGCATGGGAACACCCCCCCCCATATGAATATAATACATTTATATATTATATATATTATATATTATGTGATATCATATAAATATATATATATATATACATACATAATATGTTATATATCACAATAAAACACCTTGTCTAATATGATAGTGTATTTAATAACATTAGGACAATTTGAACATGCACTCTGCATGTTAGATCTAAATGTGTCTTCTGTGTGATTAGTTGTAATATTTCTCCTGTCAATATTTGTGCATTTTATGGTCGTGGTGAACGCTCTTCTCCAAACTACCTCTATTTTAATCAAAACACTCAGATGAGGGCTGTGTTCCAACTTGCACAGCTGTGTGATATATATATATATATATATATATATATATATATATATATATATATACTAATTAACCATGCATGCAACCTAAAGGTCCCCGATTCAATTCTCGATCCCATCAAGTGCTATGACTAAAGTGCCTTTGGGCAAGACATCTAACCCCAACTGCTCCCTGGGTGGAGTATACAAGGCTGCCCACCGCTCTGGGTGTGTGTATAAGTGTGTGTTGCACTGCATGGATGGGTTAAGGACACAGACACACACAGCTAGGTGTTTTGTGATGCTATTGTTACATGTTGAGTGAATCTGGGTGTTTCTCTGATGTCTTACTTGGCCTTGCTGATGAGCAGGATGTCGGTGAAGAGGAACAGGTGTCTCTCCTGGGTCTGCAGACCAGTCTTTAACTGAGCATACGCATGAGCGATAAACATCCGTGAGGGATTGAGGTATGACTGGACCAGGAGGCATGTGTCTGGGCTGACTGGCGACAGACAGTTATCCCTGGGGAATGACAACAATAAAGCCGATTTCTTTTCAATATCATTTGTCTATAAAAATAAACGAATACCAGTACGTTTTTATATAGATATAGATTGAACAATACTTTTTAGTAATAGTACTAATTACATTATCTATATAGACCCATTCCTGCACACATACACAAAACCCTGACCTTAACCACACCACACTTTGGATGACGTGGTCCTTTTATTAACATGTCCAATATCAGTGTCTTTTTGCATTTTGCATATTCATTACTTTCCCTGACACGGCCATCTCTATTTGAAGAACACAGATGTCAAGAAAACACTAAATGTCCATCCACCCATCCATTATCTTCTGCTTTATCCTCTACTTAGGGTCGCAGGGGGGTTCTCTGTGCCCATCCAGGGGAGAACGTTTCGGGCACTGGGTAGATACACCCACGACAGGGCGCCAATCTATCACTGGGTACACACACACTCACTTACACACACACACACACACACACACACACACACACACACTCTATAATTCAATTGACCTGATCCATGTTTTTGGACTGTGGGAGGAAACCTAAGAACCAGGAGGTAACCCACGTGGACACGGGGAGAACATGGAAACTCCACCCAGATTGGGATTTAAACCGGGAATCTAGCACTCAGAGGAGAACATGCTAAACCACTAAACCACCGTGCCGCCCCTATATATATATATATATATATATATATATATCCTTTTCATTCATCCATTATCTTCCGCTTTCATCCTATATCAAGGTCACGGTGGGGTTCACCATGCCCATCCAGGGGAGAACGTTTCGGGCGCTGGGCAAATACACCCAGGACAGGGCACCAATCTATCACTGGGCACACACTCACTCACACAGTCACACTCTATATGGGGCAATTTGGAGAATTTAATTATCTCTGATCCATGTTTTTGGACTGTGGGAGGAAACCGGAGAACCCGGAGGAAACTTACGTGGACACGAGGAGAACATGGAAACTCCACCCAGACGGGGATTCGAACCGGGAATCCCTAGTGCTGAGAGGAGAACATGCTAACCACTAAGCCACTATGCCGCGCTTTTATATATATATATTTATTAAAGTTTTAGGATATTTACATCTGAAAGTCAGTTTTCTGTCTCTTCCTCTTTGTATTAATCAACTAAACCCACCAACATTCGAATAACAAACCCACATCCACTGAGGGTTCAAAGGGGGTCACCTAACTCTAATGGCAGGTTTAACAAGGTTATTCTCTTCCAGACTACCAAGGTCCAAGAGCTATATTTAGCTTGTATATCCCTCAGCATAATCTCCCTGAGAAGCTTAGTCACGGCTAGAAATGCTGATAAGTTATTCTCCGACTCCGGAACAGAGAGAAAACTCAACAGAGAGCAACATGGCTTGAAGTTCATTATTACAGATTTTTATTAAATCCTACACACAGCAGCTGGTTACGGTTCTGAAGCTTCCTCCTAATTCTTATCCCTTCTGTATAAACATATGATTTACAGTCTTTGCATCAGCAGAAAAATAAATATACCGAATTAAGTTTCCAAGAAACGTTGGAGACAAATCCTTTCTGTGTGGTATTTGCATGTTCTCGCCATGTCTGTGTGGGTTCCTTCCTAGAATTCTAGTTTCTTTCCACAGAGTGTGTGATATATATATAAAAAAATCTAATTTTAAGGTTTATACACCATAGTTTATACCTTTATACAGAGGCAAAATGTGTTACATGTGGCAAATGGAAACTCCACGAGGAGAACCTGCTAACCATCAGTGTAGACTGTACATCAGTGTAGACTGTACATCAGGGGGTAGAATATGCTTATTACTGTTTTATAATTTCTGACACTGTAATGCAGAAGTCCTTTATATACAAGCAGGAAATGTTCTAACCATAACATCAGTGGTCACATGAATGTGTGGCTTAGAAATAGAGAAATAAAAAACCCCAGACCTAAAATCTGACTCATCAAAAAAAAAAAGAAGAAAAAAAAAGATAATTTTTATTTTATTTATAGAAGTCGTCTGTACATACCTGGATATCGTTCTGGATCTGGTGAGTGCTTTGCTAATGACCAGCGAGGGAGCCGACTGCCTCCGACAGGACAAAGCTTTCGAACGCTGGAATGCATGAAAAAAAAGCCAGTTGTAGAATTTAATTATTCATCCATCCATTATCTCCCGCTTCATCCTCTATTAGGGTCGCGGTGGGGTTCACCATGCTCATCCAGGGGAGAACGTCTCAGGCGCTGGGCAGATACACCCAGGACAGGGCGCCAATCCAATCGCTTTGCACACACTCACTCACACAGACACACTCTATATGGGGCAATTTGGAGAACTCAATTGACTTGATCCATGTTTTTGGACTGTGGGAGGAAACCGGAGAACCCGGAGGAAACCCATGCGGACACGGGGAGAACATGGAATCTCCACCCAGATGGGGATTCGAACCGGGAATCCCTAGCTCTGAGAGGAGAACATGCTAAACCACTAAACCACAGTGCCGCCCAGAATTTAATTAGATAACATAAAAAAATACAAATAAATAGTAAGTAGAAGTCTGCATACAAAGTATGCAGTTACATAGCACTATTTTTAACTAAGTTATAAATGTATTGTTTCAGAACAGGCGGCACGGTGGCTTAGTGGTTTAGCACGTTCGCCTCTCAGTGTTAGGGATTCCCGGTTCGAATCCCAATCTGGGTGGAGCTTCCATGTACTCCCCATGTCCGTGTGGGTTTCCTCCGGGTTCTCTGGTTTCCTTCCACAGTCCATAAACATGGATCAAGTCAATTGAGTTCTCCAAATTGCCCCATATAGAGTGTGTGCTAAGTGATAGATTGGAGCCCTGTCCTGGGTGTATCTGCCCAGCGCCCGAAACCCCATTCTCCCCTGGATGGACAATGGTAACCCCCCTGCGACCATAATATAGGATAAAGCGGAAGATAATGAATGATATATATATATATACTGTATATATATCCATTCATTATCTTTCGCTTTATCCTCTATTAGAGTTACAGGGGGGGGGTTCCCCATGCCCATCCATGGGAGAACGTTTCGGGTGCAGAGCAGATACTCCCAGGACAGGACACCAATCTATCACTGGACACACACTCACTCACACAGACACACTCTATATGGGGCAATTTGGAGAATTCAATTGACCTTGATCCAAGGTTTTGGACTGTGGGAGGAAACCGGAGAACCAGGAAGAAACCCACGCGGACACGGGGAGAACACAATATAATATAGAGTCTATTATAACAGGATAATGATCCTAAACACACCTTAAAAACCAACCCAAAAAAGATGACCTCAAAAGGACCAAGTTAATTGTGCTTTTGCTGTAATTGTAAAACTACAAGTTCCATCTATATGGAAAGTGGAAGAAATAGAAAATGCTGATGTATATATTAAGTCTGGAATTTATAGAATGATGCACGCAAACTAGGCGGCACGCTGGCTTAGTGGTTAGCATGTTCTCCTCTCAGCACTAGGGATTCCCGGTTCGAATCCCCATCTGGGTGGAGTTTCCATGTTCTCCCCGTGTCTGTGTGGGTTTCCTCCGGGTTCTCCGGTTTCCTCCCACAGTCTAAAAACATGGATCAAGTCAATTGAATTCTCAAAAAAATTGCCCCCTATAGAGTGTGTCTGTGTGAGTGAGTGTGTGTCCAGCGATGGATTGGCGCCCTGTCCTGGGTCTATCTGCCCAGCACCTGAAATGTTCTCCCCTGGATGGGCATGGGGAACCCCCCCGCGACCCTAATAGAGGATAAGCGGGAGATAATGAATGAATGAATGAATGAATGCACGCAAACTGCATCAGACTGCAAAGATCTTTAATAATGAAAATTAAAATTTATAATCACAGATTAGAACTGATTTCTTAGCTGTCTCCAATAGCACATCATAGTGTTCTGCATAATGAGGGAGCACCGCAGAAATGAGCTTAATCTGTTGGATGATGAAGGTCTGGGTAATAGAGGATGCAGCTTGAGGAAAAGAGGAAGAACAGTTGCACATGAAGACAGACATGCTGACCATGAGAATCAAAAGACACGCATTTCCTTTTTTTCGAGTTTTGTTTGCTGCATTTGCTGCGTTTAGTGCAGTGAACAAAATCATGTCTACTTGTATTCATTCATTCATTATCTCCAGCTTTATCCTCTATTAGGATCGCGGGGGGGTTCCCCATGCCCATCCAGGGGAGAACGTTTCGGGCGCTGGGCAGATACACCCAGGACAGGGCGCCAATCTATCACTGGACACACACTCTCTCACAGCGACATTCACACACTCTATATGGGGCAATTGGAGAAATAAATTGACCTTGATCCATGTTTTTGGACTGTGGGAGGAAACCGGAGAACCCGGAGGAAACCCACACGGACACGGGGAGAACATGGAGACTCCACCCAGATGGGGATTCGAACCAGGAATTCCCAGCACTGAGAGGAGAACATGCCAACCACTGAGGAATTATAAAGTCTATATAAGTCTGTTTAATAATAAATCTCTTTCTGAATTTCAATAAGCCCAAGGTTCTTAAAGTTAGGGACGCATGGTGGTTTAGTGATTGGCATGTTCTCCTCTCAGCACTAGGGATTCCCGGTTTAAATCCTCATCTGGGTGGAGTTTCCATGTTCTCCCTGTGTCCCCGTGGGTTTCCTACGGGTTCTCCGGTTTCCTCCCACAGTCCAAAAACATGGATCAAGTCAATTGAGTTCTCCAAATTGCCCCATATAGAGTGTTTCTGTGCGTGTCTGTGTGAGTGAGTGTGTGCCCAGGGATAGATTGGCGTCCTGTCCTGGGTGTATCTGCCCAGCGCCCGAAACGTTCTCTCCTGGATGGGCATGGGGAACTTCCCCCCGCGACCCTGATATAGGATAAAGCGGAAGATAATGAATGAATGGATGGGTTCTTACAGTTCCAAAAGCCAAATAATGACACCCAGTTTATCTGTAAGTAATTCTGGTGTCATGAATAATGGGGCATTTTAAATACATAAATTCATGTCAGCATGTCTGGCAATTTTACTAAAAAGCAAAAGAATTAGAAAAGAGGATTAACGAATCCCGTTTCATAAGAAGGCTGAATTAGTTTGACCAGCTCTTGTAATAATGGACTCATGGTTTTCTGGTCATTAAATTCGTCCTAATCAGATTCCCGATCATTCCGAATGAAATCCCGGTGTTGTTCTGACATCCAGCATCTCCAGCGCTCAGGCTGAAAGTCATGGAACTGGTCGACTGAGCCGTCGGCTTTGTGAAGACGACTAGTCTTTGCCTCGCAGCTCAATCTGTCAATCAGTTCCCGTGATTTACACAATAAAACGGAATCCAATCTTGCAAGATAAAAACCATTGGAACAATAAGAAGGGCGTAAATTATGCCTGCTTTGTTTTCACGTGGATGTTTAATCATGACCTACTCGGTTATTGGAACATGCAGCTGGAGCGATTTATTGTTCGTAAGCTAATGAGGATGATTTGAATTATGTATACACTGCACGTCTTTGTGGACGTGGGTGAGAGAAAAAACAAAAAGAGTCATTAATAACCTTTAATGAAACTCCCAATGGTTTATTTTAGTTCTAGTGGGTCATTATTAGGGAACCACAACTGATCATAAAATCTTTATATCAACTAATCAGAGAAGAGATCGAGCTCATTACACAATTATACTGATTTATTTAGCCAACCACTGAGCACACACGTGTGTGTGTGTGTGTGTGTGTGTGTTTATGTATTTATATTTAGGGCAGTCATTGTTTGTGATTTTGTGATTAAGAAACCAGCCTAGAAACCTGAAGGTCCCTGGTTCGATTCCCGGTAACACCAAGCACTACGACTGAAGTGCGCTTTAGCAAGGGTCCTAACCCCATGTGTGCTCACTTCACTCTGTGTGTGTGTGTGAGTATGTGTGTGTGGTTCACTGCACAGTTGGGTTAAATGTGGAGGATTTATTCCACTGTGTGTAAGAAAGGCAGGCAAAATAGATCACCTTAAAAATTAATAAAATGTACAAACATACATGTGTGTATATATAGATATATGTACATACATATATGTAGATATATGTATATCTGGGTGGAGTTTCCATGTTCTCCCCGTGTCTGCGTGGGTTTCCTCCAGGTTCTCCAGTTTCCTCCCACAGTCCAAATGGATCAAGTCAATTAAATTCTCCAAATTGCCCCATATAGAGTGTGTCTGTGTAAGTGAGTGTGTGTCCAGTGATAGATTGGCGTCCTGTCCTGGGTGTATCTGCCCAGCACCCGAAACGTTCTCCCCTGGATGGACATAGGGGAACCCTAATCTGTTAATAATGGTTACAGTGTATAACTTGGGCATGGTTGCTTGTTGCTTAGTGGTTGGCTATGAGTGTGTATACTGTATTTATATATATACATAGGGTGACATGGTGGCTTAGTGGTTAGCATGTTCTCCTTTTAGCACTACAGATTCCCGGTTCGAATCCCAATCTGTGTGGAGTTTCCATGTTCTCCCCGTGTCCGTGTGGGTTTCCTCCGGGTTCTCCGGTTTCCCCCCCAGTCCAAAAGCATGAATGAAGGTCAATTAAATGTTTCAAATTGCCACATGTAGAGTGTGTTTGTGTGATTGGCGTCCTGTCCTTGGTGTATCTGCCCAGCGCCCGAAATGTTCTCCCCTGGATGGGCATGGGGAACCATCACGCGACCCTAATAGAGGATAAAGCGGAAGATAGTGGATGGATGGATATATATGTGTATACACACACACACACACACACACACACACACACACACACACACACACACACACACACACACATATATATCCATAATCTGAGCATTATTATTGTTTTTACAGCTTTACAGGCTGCTGAGGATGAGTCCGCCCCCCACCATCCTCAATAGTTTCTTACTTTTAAAACAAATACCGTGTCATTTTTCTTTTCTCATTGCAACAGATTTAACTAAATACATTAACTTATATTTAAATACAATAGAAGAGAGAAAGAGAGAGAGTGGAACTAAGCTCAGAAGCTCAGTCTCCAGTGCATTCCAGCCCTGCCTTCAAAGCCCCGTCCTGCAGAGGAGGCCGCCATGCACAGTTCGGAAATGTCAACACTGTTGGCTAACAAACAAGCAGAAGGAAATACATTCAACATGAGAAGGAATTTACAGTGGCATCCAGATAGAAAAGAAATCAGTACACACTTAATTCAGGGCTTTTTGTAAGCTAAACTGTGAGATCGGGGCAAATAATTAGTAAACTACTTTAACTATAATAATAATAATTATTATCCATCCATTATCTTCCGCTTTATCCTATATTAGGGTTGCAGGGGGGGGGGGTTCCCCATGCCCATACAGGGGGAAAACGTTTCGGGCACTGGGCAGATACACCCAGGACAGGACACCAATCTATCACTGGGCACACACTCACACACACAGACACACTCTATATGGGGCAATTTGGAGAATTTAATTGACCTTAATCCATGTTTTTGGACTGTGGGAGGAAACCGGAGAACCCGGAGGAAACCCACGCAGACACGGGGAGAACATGGAAACTCCACCCAGATGGGGATTCAAACCAGGAATCCCTAGAGCTGAAAGGAGAACATGCCAACCACTAAGCCGCCGTGCCTCCTCTGTACAGCAAACTTATAACTTGTAAATAGAACTGCATAATTTGTAAGTCCATCCATCGATTATCGATAACCATTTTATCCTCTATTAGGGTCACGGGGTGGGTGTTCCCCATGCCCATCCAGGGGAGAACGTTTCGGGCGCTGGACAGGAGACCAATCTATCACTGGGCACACACTCACTCACACAGACACACTCTATATGGGGCAATTTGGAGAATTCAATCCACCTGATCCATGTTTTTGGACTGTGGGAGGAAACCGGAGAACCCAGAGGAAACCCGCGTGGATACGGGGAGAACATGGAAACTCCACCCAGATGGGGATTCGAACCGGGAATCCCTAGAGCTGAGAGGAGAACATGCTAACCACTAAGCCACCGTGCTGCCCCTGTTAAATATATAAATATGTTAAATAGAGATCGCCCAGCGATGGATTGGCGCCCTGTCCTGGGTCTATCTGCCCAGCGCCCGAGACGTTCTCCCCTGGATGGGCATGGGGAACCCCACCGCGACCCTAATAGAGGATAAGCGGGAGATAATGAATGAATAAATGAATGAATAGAGATAAACAGCTGCTCATACATGATTGTGTTATCCACTGTGGACACGTGTGCGGTGGAGGACGATGTAATAACACTATGCCAGCCTCCGTGTCTTTGGCACATCTGGTAATATGATGTCGCCCCTGTTTAATAAGCTGCTTTAACAACGATGAAGTGTAGTTACACGTATGCAGCTCTTATTAAGGAACCCACTAATCATCCTGCCTGCTGTCTCTGCTGCGAGAGACGAGAACATTAACAGATGCTAAAGAACTATAAATGTGATTCTACGCAGAGCTGGATATTTTCTCACACAATTTAGTATCTATTTTTAAATTCATAGCAACGAGTAATTACATTAATTTTGCCTTAAATGGAATATTACGGGGGGAGGCACGGTGGTTTAGTGGTTAGCATGTTCTCCTCTCAGCACTAGGGATTCCCGGTTCGAATCCCAATCTGGGTGGAGTTTCCATGTTCTCCCCGTGTCTGCGTGGGTTTACTCCGGGTTCTCCGGTTTCCTCCCACAGTCCAAAAACATGGATCAAGTGTGTATGTGTGAGTGCTGTTTAATTGTATATAACATATTCATTTATTTATTATCTTCCGCTTTATCCTCTATTAGGGTCGTGGTGGGGTTCCTCATGCCCATCCAGGGGAGAACGTTTCAGGCGCTGGGCAGATACACCCAGGACAGGGCGCCAATCTATCGCTGAGCAACATATAACATTTAACAGGTAGTTCCGTCCGTACTTAAATCTGATTGGCTGAGCCTTTTTTTTAGCCGTGACATTATTGACAATAACACAGCTCTGAGCGCATTTCGGGCGCTGGGCAGATACACCCAGGACAGGGCACCAATCCATCACTGGACACACACTCACTCACACAGACACACTCTATATGGGGCAATTTGGAGAATTTAATTGACCTTGATTCCATGTTTTTGGACTGTGGGAGAACCCGGAGGAAACCCACACGCACACAGGGAGAACATGGAAACTCCACCCAGATTGGGATTCGAACCGGGAATCCCCAGCGCTGAGAGGAGAACATGCTAACCACTAAAACACTGTGCCGTCCGTAATCACATCACAAGAAGATCCTAAATATCCCCACAGATTAATGTCTGGTGTCATCAGGACATAAACACAGTTATTCTGACCTCTCACAGTCTTTAAAATGTTTTTAGTGTTAATGGTCTTCATTAAACTTAAGGGAGGACAGTAGCATAGTGGTTAGTGCTTTAGCATGTTCTTCTTTCAGCACTAGGCATTCCCGGTTCAAATCCCCATCTGGGTGGAGTCTCCATGTTCTTCCCGTGTCTGTGTGGGTTTCCTCCGGGTTCTCTGGTTTCCTCCCACAGTCCAAAAACATGGATCCACTCAATTGAGTTCTCCAAATTGCCCCATATAGTGTATGTGTGTCTGTGTGAGTGAGTGTGTGCCCAGCGATAGATTGGCGTCCTGTCCTGGGTCTATCTGCTCAGCGCCCGAGATGTTCTCCCCTGGATGGGCATGGGCACCGCGAACCTAATAGAGGATAAAGCGGAAGATAATGAATGATTGAATCTATAATTATGGCGGCCCGGTAGCTTAGTGGTTGGCATGTTCTCCTCTCAGCGTTAGGGATTCCCGATTCGAATCCCAATCTGGGTGGAGTCTCCATATTCTCCCTGTGTCTGAGTGGGTTTCCTCCGGGTTCTCCGGTTTCCTCCCACAGTCTAAAAAACATGGTTTAAGGTCAATTAAATTCTAGAAATTGCCCCATGTAGAGTGTGTATGCGTGAGTCAGTGTGTGTCCAGTGATAGATTATCGTCCTGTCCTGGGTGTATCTGCCCAGCGCCCGAAACGTTCTCCCCTGGATGGGCATGAACCCCCCCACAACCCTAATATAGGATAAAGCGGAAGACAGTGGATGGATGGATAAACCTTAAGGGCAAATTTCCAAGGTTCGATTCGAAAGGTTCTAAATCAGTGAGTATCAGTTAGTCTGCAGGGTGGGTAGAGAATTAGGAACTGGATGTACTGTAACGCCACAGTTACGGCTCTCGAGAACTCCACGTTCTGTTCGAACTGCGCACTGATTTCAAACTTTCCTAGAAATGTTCTTGAAAAGGAAATCCACTTCGTCATGCCATCAAATAAGACGAAAGCATGGCCCTTGGAACTTTGCAGGAAATGTCTTGCCTACCACCATCAGATAAAACCAAACAAACAATTTACAGTTTCCACAGACAAGCTGCACGGGGCAGCGGGGCAATAAGACACTGTAATCAGCAAAGGTTTCCCAATGCAGGCTGTCGAGCAGAGGAATAATGCGAGGTCAGAGAACTGTGATTAAAATTACATTTACATTACATTTTGGTTATTTAGCAGATGCTTTTTATCCAAAGCGACTTACAAGGTGAGCACAGGGTTCATCACAACATCCCTGGAGCAATGAGGGTTAAGGGTCTTACTCAAGAACCCACACTGGTAACTTCAGTGGACCTGGGATTTGAACCCCCAACCTTCAGATTGATAGCCCAACACCCTGACCAGTGAGCTACTGCAGCCTTAAAATGAATATCACTGGACCTGTCAGTCACTTCTGAGTTAGTTATTCTCTAAGTCACGGATCTGAACCGTGGTCAGCTCACCAGTTCATCACAGGGCAGACGTCCAGAACAGAAGAACCCTGGCCCTGGAGACAAACTTAGAACTTTCTATTGCATAATGCCCGCTGCAGTACTGTGCCATGAATAATAAAGTTTTTTGGAATTTATTTTGATGGTGGTTTAGTGTTTAGCATGTTCTCCTCTCAGCACTAGGGATTCCCGGTTCGAATCCCCATCTCGGTGGAGTTTCCATGTTCTCCCCGTGTCCGCGTGGGTTTACTCCGGGTTCTCAGGTTTCCTCCCACAGTCCAAAAACATGGGTCAAGTCAATTGAGTTCTCCAAATTGCCCCATATGGAGTGTGTTTTTGTGTGTGTGAGTGAGTGTGTGTCCAGTGATAGATTGGTGCCCTGTCCTGGGTCTATCTGCCCAGCGCCCGAAACATTCTCCCCTGGATGGGCATGGGGAACCCCCGGCAACCCTAATAGAGAATAAAGTGGAAGATAATCAATGAATGGATAGATTTTGACGGCATGGTGGCTTAGTGTTTAGTATGTTCTCCTCTCAGCACTAGGGATTCCCGGTACGAATCCCAATCTGGGTGGAGTTTCCATGTTCTCCCCGTGTCCGTGTGGGTTTCCTCCCACAGTCTAGAAACATGGATCAAGATCAATTGAATTCTCCAAATGTTTTTGTGTGCGAGTGAGTGTGTGCCCAGCGATAGGTTGGTACCCTGTCCTGGGTGTATCTGCCTTAACGTTATCCCCATGATAGGCATGGGGAACCTCTCCGCAACCATAATTATAGGATTATAGAAGATAATGCATGGACGGATAACATTTTATTTCATATTTTATTTCAAATCAGAACCGTAATACAATAAAACCCTGAGGAATTTATCGCTTTGTGCTTCACTATGGAGGAATTTGATCTTCGGGGCGGGAGACATCAAATAAAAGTATATTTTCAGGAGGATTATGTAACTTAATATACTTGTAACATTGCACTTCAGACATTCAGTAGGAGAGGACTGCAAAGTTTTACATCAGTCTTTATGTCACGCCCATTAAACTGAGACAGACGCTCATTATCGTGAAGTATAAACTGCTCGGAAGCAACACAACAAATTGCAGAATCATAAAAAGGACAATATCTGTACTTGTGTTGTATTAAATTGTTATACTCAGCCGCTATATATAGTTGCAGTGCATTGTTTTGGTGTTCATCAGGTCATAAAAGGCAGCACTTGTCACATAGGACCATAAATTTTTCCACAACTCCATTCTGGCTTTTGTCAAGGCCAACAAACCCCATTTCCAGGTAAAGGGAGCCCCGTATACAGTGACCGATGACGTGCCTTCCTTATTTGGTTACTAACTATATTTAAAGTGCAAGGTATTTTTTTTTTTCTCTTAAGTGGCTGAAATGTCTTCCAAAGGAAATGGAGGCCAATAAAAACGCCGCGGCCGATGATTATAAATGCGGGCCGTGATATAGGTGCTTCATAATTCACATGTACTGAGCGAAAACAGGTGTGAAATAACAGTGCAGCTTAATCCAAAGGCTGGATGGAGTTATGAGTCAGAGCAACTGCACAGAACTGCGTTACCAAAACAACTTTCTTTCTAAAGGACATCACACTTCATCTGTAAAAAAAAAAAAAAAAAAAAAAAAAAAAAAAAAAAAAAA
>JAFMOD010001764.1:50397-66405 GCA_019802435.1 Corydoras maculifer
AAAAAAAAAAAAAAAAAAAAAGAGAGCTGGGACCCTACAGTGTCATCACACATCGTCTGTTAAAAAAAATTATAAAAAAAAAAAAAAAACAATAAGCCGGGACCCTACAGTGTCATCACACACCCATCCATTATCCTCCGCTTCATCCTCTATTAGGGTCGCAGGGGGGTTCCCCATGCCCAGCCAGGGGAGAATGTTTTATGCGCTGGGCAGATACACCCAGAACAGGGCGCCAATCTATCACTGGGCACACACTCACGCATACATACACACTCTATATGGGGCAATTTGGAGAATTCAATTGACTTGATCCATGTTTTTGGACTGTGGGAGGAAACCAGAGAACCCGGAGGAAACCCACGCGGACATGGGGAGAAGGTTCAAACTTCACCCAGATGGGGATTCGAACCAGGAATCCCTAGCACTGAGAGGAGAACATGCTAAACCACTAAGCCACCGTGCTGCCCCGTCATCACACGTCATTTGTTAAAAAACATAAGAAGAAGAAGAATAAAAAAAAAAACAACAACAATGAGACAGGACACTATAGTGTCATCACACATCGTCTGTTAAAATAATTATAATAATAATAATAATTAAAAAAGGCGGCACGGTGGCTTAGTGGTTAGTACGTTCGCCTCTCAGCGCTAGGGATTTCCGGTACGAATCCCCATCTGGGTGGAGTTTGCATGTTCTTCCCGTGTCCACGTGGGTTTCCTCCGGGTTCTCCGGTTTCCTCCCACAGTCCAAAAACATGGATCAAGTTAATTGAATTCTTAAAATTGCCCCATGTAGAGTGTGTCTGTGTGAGTGAGTGTGTGCCCAGCGATGGATTGGCGCCCTGTCCAGGGTCTATCTGCCCAGCGCCCGAGACGTTCTCCCCTGGTTGGGCATGGGGAACCCTACCGCGACCCTAATAGAGGATAAAGCGGGAGATAATGAATGAATAAATGAATGAATAATTTAAAAATATATATTTAAAAAAAAAAAAAAGAGCTGGGACCCTACAGTGTAACTAAACTGCAAAAAAGAGGAACAAGCCGTTCTTGAACCTGGAGTGTCATCACACATCATCTGATAAAAGAAAAAGAAATTTTTTAAAATGAGCCGGGACTCTACAGTGTCATCACACATCATCTGTTAAAAAATATTATAATAAAAATTAAAGAGAAAAAAAAAACATTAAGTCGGGACCCTACAGTGTAACTAAACTGTAAGAAAGAGGAAGCCGTTCCTGAGCCAGACAGACTAAGCCAGATATCTTGCTTTATGGTCAGACTGAAAAGCAGCCGTTCAGTGCTGCTGAATATCCGCTCGCGGGGCATGTAGATGTGAGACAAATCACATGGGGAAATCCAAACACACCAAACCAAATATGACAAGCAGGACGCTTTAACCACTGGCATCCCAAACTGAAGAGGGATCCCGAAAATAACTGCGCATAAACATGGAATTACTGCTAAATTCAGCGCCGCTTAGACGCCAGCTCTCTGACCACAAACCGTGGCTTTTCCACCTCTGTGAATGGCAGTGCAAACAAATACACACACCACATGCACATAACTGCAAAAGGGCAGACTGGTGGCTAAAGTGCAACGCACTATATATTAGGTGATTGACTGTCCTCCAGTCCTGCATCATGATGCGTAACTTGGAATTTACTGAGTTATATAAAAAAAAGAAAAGAAAAGAAAAGAAAACACTGATGGGGGAAAAAAAAGAAGTCACGATTCATTAAACATTAGGGGAAAAAAAGTTTTTTTCAACGCCATAAAAAATTGTAGTCTGAAAACATGTTGCAAAATCAAATCCAGTCTTTTTTTTTTTTTTTAACCTTATTAGAACAAAAAAATAGCAGTAATTTGAATATGAATAACCTGTACAAAAAATCTCCACCTCCACACTACCTACCATCTAAAGTGGGTGCTTAGTGGAGAGAGTGAGAACTGCTGCTTACCAAAAACAACATATTTATTAATATTATATTAGATTTATTAGATTACAATAATAAATAGCCTTAATAAAGCATTCTCTGACTAAGGCAGAATAAATAATATAAATATTTTTTAAAAGAACCTTTTTAGAACCATAGAATATAAAATATAAGCCAGAAGACACTTTTCCAAAACAGGCGGTGACGGAATATGTAAATAATATAACACACACCACCAAACTGCACAATTACCTAAAGAGAGTGCGTAATTAGAGAGATTGAGAACTGTTGCTTAAGAGAAATTACCATATTGGTAATAGATTACAATGATTAAAAGTCTTATTACAGCGTTTTCTAACTTAGATAGATAAAATAAATAATATAAATTATTTAAAAAGAACTTTTTTTTACCATAAAATATCAATATAAGCCAGTAGACACTTTTCCAAAACAGGCACTAATAGAATATGTAAGTAATAATAATATTCTGTACATAATATAACATGCACAACAAAACTGCACCTCCAAACTGTCCAACCACCTAAAGTGTGTGCGTAATTGGAGAGATTGAGAACTGTTGCGTAATAGATTACAATTATTAAAATTATTTTACTAACTTGGATAGATAAAAAAAATACATAAATTATTTAAAAAGAACTTTTTTTAGAACCATAGAATATAAAATATAAGCCAGAAGACACTTTTCCAAAACAGGAAGTGACAGAATATGCAAATAATATAACACACACAACCAAACTGCATCTCCAAACTGTTCAACCACCTAAAGTGTGTGTGTAATTGGAGAAATTGGAACAGTTGCTTACCAAAAATACCATATTTGTTATAGATTACAGTAAATATATGTCTTATTACTGCTATTTCTAACTTAGATAGTTAAAACAAATAATATAAATTATATAAATTATTTAAAAATAAACTTTTTAGGGCCATAGAATATCAATATAAGCCAGAAGACACTTTTACAAAACAGGCAGTGACCGAATAAACTAATTGTAATAATTAGAATACGTAAATAATATAACGCGCTCAACAAAACTGCGCCTCCAAACTGTCCAACCACCTAAAGAGAGTGTGTAATTAGAGAGATTGGAACAGTTGCTTATCAAAAATACCATATTTGTTATAGATTACAGTGATTTGTGGTCTTATTAAAGCATTTTCCAACTTAGATAGATCCAATAAATAATATAAATGATTTAAAAAGTATCTTTTTTTAGAACCATAGCATATCAATATAAGCCAGAAGACACTTTTCCAAAACAGGCAGTGACCGAATATGCAAATAATAAAACATGCACAACAAAACTGTGCCTCCAAACTGTCCAACCACCTAAAGTGTGTGTGTAATTGGAGAGATTGGAACAGTTGCTTACCAAAAATACCATATTTGTTATAGATTACAGTGAATAAATGTCTTATTACTGCTATTTATAACTTAGATAGTTAAAACATATAATATAAATTATATAAATTGTTTAAAAATAACCTTTTTAGAGCCATAGAATATAAAATATAAGCCAGAAGACACTTTTCCAACACAGGGAGTGACAGAATATGCAAATAATATAACATGCACAACAAAACTACGCCTCCAAACTGTTCAACCACCTTAAGTGTGTGCGTAATTGGAGAGACTGGAACAGTTGCGTGATAGATTACAATTATTAAAAACATTTTACTAACTTGGATAGATCAAATAAATAATATAATGAATATAAAATATAAGCCAGAAGACACTTTTCCAAAACAGGAGGTGACGGAATATGCAAATAATAAAACATGCACAACAAAACTGTGCCAATGATTTGTGATCTTATTAAAGCATTTTCCAACTTAGATAGATAAATTAAATAATATAAATTATTTAAAAAGAACCTTTTTGGAACCATAAAATATCAATATAAGCCAGAAGACACTTTTCCAAAACAGGCAGTGACAGAATATGCAAATAATAAAACACACACAACCAAACTGCACCTCCAAACTGTTCAACCACCTAAAGTGTGTGCGTAATTGGAGAGATTGGAACAGTTGCTTACCAAAAATGCCATATTTGTTATAGATTACAATGATTTGTGGTCTTATTAAAGCATTTTCCAACTTAGATAGAGCCAATAAATAATATAAATGATTAGAACCATATAAGCCAGAAGACACTTTTACAAAACAGGCAGTGACCGAATAAACAAATTGTAATAATTAGAATATGTAAAAAATATAACACACAACAAAACTGCGCCTCCAAACTGTGCAACCACCTAAAGACAGTGCGTAATTAGAGAGATTGGAACAGTTGCTCACCAAGAATACCATATTTGTTATAGATTACAGTGATGTATGATCTTATTAAAGCGTTTTCTTCTGCAGTTATTATAAGTGATGCTGAATGACGGCGCAGTGTTCGTACCCGTTTGTCCGGCTGCGCGCTCATGCTGCTGCGCTCGGCGGGGTGTTGGTGGGTGTTGATGGTGCCGTGGACATGCTGCTGCGGGGACATAGTTTCCATTCAGAAGCGCACAGGTGGCTGGACCGATCCGAACCGAGCGAGTTCATCAGCAACCTCCAACTTCAGCGCCGACCCCGCTCCCAACTCCAGAGGACATGACGGCTCGGTGTGAAGGCTGAGGGTGGAACAGGTACCATCCACGGGACAGAGGACACGCAGAGCTCCAGACTGCTGCAGCTCGAAGCTGAACGAGAACTTGGGTCTCTATTCGGTTCCCTCAGTGCGCTGCGCTGATGGTAGGAGCCGCGCCGCTGGGTCCTAACGCCGACAGCAGGACGACAGGCTTCCAGATATATATATATTCACACGTACGCACACACGTACGCGCGCGCGCGCGCACGCACACACACACACACACACACACACACACATATTAACACGTACACACAGACACACAGACACACATAGAGGCACACAATAACACAAAAACACACACAGGCGCACACACAAACACGTGCAAACACACACACACACACACACACACACACAACACAAACACATACACAGGCACACATTAACACGTACACACAGACACACACACATTAACACGTACACACAACATATGTACACACACACACAGGCACAAGTTAACACAGACATACACACACACATTAACACGTAGACACATACGTACACACAGGCACACATTAACACAGACATGCACATATTAACACATATACACAGACACACACAACACGTACACACATACGTATCCACAGACACACATTAACACAGACATACACACACAGGTACACATTAACATGTACACACTTATGTACACAAACACAACACACACAAACTCTGCTCTTAGTATTCTACATACAATTAACACAAAAAGCAATGGCTATATATATATATATATATATATATATATATATATATATATATATATATATATATATATATATATATATAATGAATAAATCATTCCAAAATGCATCATGTGACTGTTTATTAACAGAAATGAAGCCTGAACGGAAACACCTCGTGTGTTAAACTGAGTATCCATCCATCCATTATCTCCCACTTTATCCTATATTGGGGTCTTGGGGGGGGGGGGGTTCCCCATGCCCATCCAGGGAAGAACGTCTTGGGCGCTGGGCAGATACACCCAGGACAGGACGCCAATCTATCACTGGACACACACTCACTCACACAGACACACTCTATATGGGGCAATTTGGAGAACTCAATTGACTTGATCCATGTTTTCGAACTGTGGGAAGAAACCGGAGAACCCAGAGGAAACCCACGCGGACACGGGAAGAACATAGAAACTCCACCCAGATGGGGATTCGAACCGCTGAGAGGAAAACATGCCAACCACTAAGCCACCGTGCCGCCCTTTAAACTGAGTATACCTCATAAATCAACAGCAGCAGAACCGAATTGAAAAATAGCCATGCTGGGGCAATTGGGGTTAAGTGCCTTGCTCAAAAGCACTTCAACAATAGTACTTGATAGGAGCAGGAATCGAACCAGGGACTTTCAGATTACCCACTGTAGTCCTATATGGGTAGATTCTGGAGAAAAAAAAGGAATTTTGACAATATCTACCCCTGCACCTCCATTACTTAGACTATATTCAATTTTTGTCACTTGTGATCCGACCAACTGCAAAATCAGGAGTGCACAGTATCTGTCAAAGGTCTTTTAGAACTAATGACATCATCAGCTGCTAAACAGTAGTGGGGCAACTGTAAATTTGATCCAAAGTGGGTCACTACAAGTTGTATTAAAGTTGGGGAAAGTAGGACGTAAACTTTAGATCAGCAGACACTACCCTCAAAACCTCAAATAATTAAAGGGATAATGATAAACTCCATCAACAATTACAAAAAAGATGGCAGGATGGTAACCCAGCGCCTACAGCACTAACAACACACTTCTTTATAAAGAGTTCGGAAAGTGGAAGGGAACTGAGCGCGGCCTCCTGGGTCGTCATAACTGTGGAATTTCTCCCGAGTACGTGAGCGACCTCTCCTTTTAGGCCATATGGAAAAACAAGCTGGGAGAACAGTACATACATTATATGACCAAACGGTTGGAGGCCTGAAATATATGAAGCTCTCAGAGCGGAGTTCAACTTCATTTAACTTAAGTATTTTAAGACATAGGGCGGCACGGTGGCTTAGTGGTTTAGCATGTTCTCCTCTCAGCACTAGGGATTCCTGGTTCGAATCCCCATCTGGGTGGAGTTTCCATGTTCTCCCCGTGTCTGCGTGGGTTTCCTCCGGGTTCTCCGGTTTTCTCCCACAGTCCAAAAACATGGATCAAGTTAATTGATTTCTTAAAATTGCCCCATTTAGAGTGTGTGTGTGAGTGAGTGTGTGCCCAGCGATGGATTGGCGCCCTGTCCTGGGTCTATCTGCCAAGCGCCCGAGATGTTCTCCCCTGGACGGGCATGGGGAACCCCACCGCGACCCTAATAGAGGATAAGCGCATAGGGCGGCACGGTGGCTTAGTGGTTTAGCATGTTCTCCTCTCAGCACTAGGGATTCCCGGTTCGAATCCCCATCTGGGTGGAGTTTCCATGTTCTCTCTGTGTCCACGTGGGTTTCCTCCGGGTTCTCCGGTTTCCTCCCACAGTCCAAAAACATGGAATTGAATTCTCCAAATTGCCCCATATAGAGTGTGTGTGTGTGTGCCCAGTGATAGATTGGTGCCCTGTCCTGGGTGTATCTGCCCAGCACCTGAGACGTTCTCCCCTGGATGGGCATGGGGAACCCCCTCTCCCCCCCGAACCTAATAGAGGTGAAGCGGAAGATTACAGATGGATAATAATACAAGATTAAGTTTCAGTTACGTTTTTATTGGCTTAATTTCCAAAGTTTTTTGCTACTTAAAAAGAATTTGGGCAAAATTCCTAGGTGGTTTAGTGGTTGGCATGTTCTCCTCTCAGCGCTAGGGATTCCCGGTTCAAATTCCTATCTGGGTGGAGTTTTCATGTTCTTCCCGTGTCCGCGTGGGTTTCCTCTGGGTTCTCCGGTTTCCTCCCACAGTCCAAAAACATGGATCAAGTCAATTGAATTCTCCAAATTGCCCCATATAGAGTGCGTCTCTGTGATTAAGTGTGTGCCCAGTGATAGATTGGTGTCCTGTCCTGGGTGTATCTGCCCAGCGCCTAAAACGTTCTCCCCTGGGTGGGCATGGGGAACCCCCCCGCGACCCTAATAGAGGATAAAGCTGAAGATAATGGTTGGATTTTTAGACATTATTTTCACAGCACCATCTTTGAATCGTGGCTCTGAGCGCGAGTCATTAGTGATCTGCTTTCTCGTTATATTAAAACCTATGTTGGCTGAGTTATGTTATCAAAGGTCGAATTCCATAGCAAAAGCCCGGACCATCCCCACGCTGTTAAACAAAAATTATACTGGTTATAATAAGCCATCATAAAGCATCATTACAGTGAATTCCAGTCCTGTAGCACTGATACCTTAATCCAGTTCTGCAGCGCTATAAAAACTCCTGTTCATAGAACGTTATAAACCTGACGCACGTCTGGAAAAGAAAGACATTCATTAAAAAACGAAATGCATCAAATGTGTCAATGAAATGGCGTTTTTATTTTCTCAGAAAGCAGTTAAATGTGGCAGTTTGCTTAAAAACCCTTTGCTTTTTTTAAAAAAAGGAAAGAGGGGAAAGAGGGGGGAAAAAAAAAGTAAGAGGACTACGTGAGGCGTCCTCGCCCTCCACAACATGCTGGCAGAGGCCAGAAATAGACAGAGACAGAGTTGTAACCAGCAGTCTTTGCTTCCCACCACGCTCTCCCCTCTGTAATTTGCTGGATTGGTTAATGGAATCGAGCAGAGGCCTGGAGTTAGTGGTGAGAGCTCTCTTTGTTTTAGACCATCCCAGATTTCACTTTCATTCTGATTTTTCGTAGACTAAAAAGCAGAAGTATGATCAGCACATGCTGATGAACATATCTAATGTACATAAATACACATAGATATATGTACACACACACACACACACATATATATATATATATATATATAGCCATCCATTATCTTCCGCTTTATTCTATATCAGGATCACGGTGGGGTTCCCCATGCCCATCCAGAGGAGAACATTTCATGCGCTGGGCAGATACACCCAGAACAGTGTGCCAATCTATCACTGTGCTCACACTCACTCACACAGACACACTCTATATGGGGCAATTTGGAGAACTCAACTGACCTTGATCCATGTTTTTGGGCTGTGGGAGGAAACCGGAGAACCCGGAGGAAACCCACGCAGACACGGGGAGAACATGGAAACATGGAAACAGATGGGGAAATTTAACCGGGAATCCTTAACGCTGAGTGGAGAACATGCAAACCACTAAGCCACCGTGCAGCCATATATATATATATATATATACACACTGTACAATTTAAATGTAAAAAAGGCATGACCACTTAAAAACTATAATATGAGTTTTACACACAAATAACCAGAAAATGTTCAATTTTCATTAAAAGCATTAAATCAACGCTTTAATCTAAAGTAAAGGTAATTAAACTTTTTGTCCTTTACATAGTTTTCATTTTTTTAAACCTTAAATCTGTTTTTGTTATAATAAACTGGATTACAAATTAACTGTATATATAAGGGCGGCAAGGTGGCTTAGTGGTTGGCATGTTCTCCTCTCGGTGCTAGGGATTTGGGGATGTTCTCCCCGTGTCTGCATGGGTTTCCTCCGGGTTGTCCGGGAACCCCTTGCGACCCTAATATAAGATGAAGCGGAAGTTAATGAATAAATAATTAATAATATATATATCATTCATTCATTATCTCCCACTTTATCCTCCATTAGGGTCGCGGTGGGGTTCCACATGCCCATCCAAGGGAGAACGTCTCGGGCGCTGGGCAGATAGACCCAGGACAGGGCGCCAATCCATCGCTGGGCACACACTCACTCACACAGACACACTCTATATGGGGCAATTTTTGAGAATTCAGATAACTTGATCCATGTTTTTGGACTGTGGGAGGAAACCGGAGAACCCGGAGGAAACCCACGCAGACACGGGGAGAACATGGAAACTCCCTAGCGCTTTAGTTTCTGTCACTACACGCCTCTACAATTCCCTACAATACCCTAATATCACATTATATGATAAAATATATACATATTATGGTTGGCACGGTGGCTTAGTGGTTAGCATGTTCTCCTCTCAGCACTAGGGATTCCCGGTTCGAATCCCCATCTGGTTGGAGTTTCCATGTTCTCCCCGTGTCTGCGTGGGTTTCCTCCGGGTTCTCCGGTTTCCTCCCACAGTCCAAAAACATGGATTAAGTCAATTGAGCTCTCCAAATTGCCCCATAAAGAGTGTGTGTGTGAGCGAGTGTGTGCCCAGCGATGGATTGGCGCCCTGTCCTGGGTCTATCTGCCCAGCGCCCGAGATGTTCTCCCCTGGATGGGCATGGGGAACCCCACCGCGACCCTAATAGAGGATAAGCGGGAGATAATGAATGAATGAATGAATGAATATACATATAATCATGCAACATAGGCTTAAGGAATGAAACCAAAGCGGAATATTCTCACGTCACTGTTACTGGAGAACCTTACACTTAATAAATAAACGTAGATAAATGTGAACACATATTCTGATATCTCTTTTGTTCTTACTCTTTGTTCAAAATTAGTTATTGACCAAGAGTGTGCATTCTTAGACAACTCATACTTAATATATTGTGTACCTACTAACTTAAATAGTTGACAGTACATAGTTCAATAGTACAATATATTACAAACAGTACATCAATTCCAGCCGAACGGATCAAGACCGGTTGATGTGAGGAACAGTAAGGAATAAATCAGTGAGGTATTAAAGATCATAAATAACATGACACAAAAGAGAAGTACAATATCAATACAATTGTACAATTAGTCCAATAATAATGTATTTATAAAAATAGCTGCTGATGTAATGCTCCTCATTCTAATCAACCCCAAAATATTGGTGCATCTTTATAAGGCGCCGCTGCCTGGAGCATTTTCATATCGAATGGGTCATCACGACCCACTTACTTAATTTGTTACATGTTCCAAATTTCCGAACCCAATAAAGAAAGGAAAATTAAAAGCAGAAGAAAAAAGTTGAGCTTCTAATGAAGGGACACCAGCCTCATTTTTACGTCCTGTTTTCACAGTGACCTAAAGAATTCGACATTAAGCCGATCAAGGCAAACGTTTTCTGAGAAACTAGTAAAACAAATGGTGCTAAATAAAATCCTTACATTATTATTTCATAGGGAGCTTTTATATGTCGGGCGGCACGGTGGCTTAGTGGTTGGCATGTTCTCCTCTCAGCACTAGGGATTCCCGGTTCGATTCCCCATCTGGGTGGAGTTTCCATGTTCTCCCCGTGTTGGTGTGGGTTTCCTCCAGGTTCTCCGGTTTCCTCCCACAGTCCAAAAACATGGGTCAATTAAATTCTCCAAATTGCCCCATATAGAGTGTGTCTGTGTAAGTGAGTGTGTGCCCAGCGACGGATTGGCGCCCTGTCCTGGGTGTATCTGCCCAGCGCCCAAAACGTTCTCCCCTGGATGGGCATGGGGAACCCCCCCCGCGACCCTAATATAGGATAAAGCGAAAGATAATGGACGGATGGATGTTTTCTATGTTGGGCAGTGCGGTGGCTTAGTGGTTTAGCATGTTCTCCTATCAGCACTAGGGATTCCAGGTTCGAATCCCAATCTGGGTGGAGTTTCCATGTTCTCCCCGTATCCGCGTGGGTCTCCTTCCGTTTCTCCGGTTTCCTCCCACAGTCCAAAAACATGGATCAAGTCAATTAAATTCTCCAAATTGCCCCATATAGAGTGTGTCTGTGTGAGTGAGTGTGTGTCCAGAGATAGATTGGTGTCCTGTCCTTGGTGTATCTGCCCAGCGCCCTAAACGTTCTCCCCTGGATGGGCATGGGGAACCCCACCGGGACCCTAATGGAGGATATAGCGGAAGATGATGGATAGATGGATGGAGCTTGTAGCAGAATTTGAAGAGCAAACCATTCCATTGGTATGTTAACGGACGTGGCTCTTCTGTAACGCAGCATTACTGGCTACATAATTTCATGGATCTTTGAGTAAAAGGTAAAACTGCTAAATTACAAACCACCCAAACAAGCCAAGTTATAAAAGGGAGCAACAGTTGCCACATCATTGGATTGCGTCTAAAATTGTATCCCATTGTAATTTCCCCTATGCAAGTCCAGAATGCCTCGACTGACCGTGAGCGTCCTTTTCTAAACCCATCGAGGACTAAATCCGAACTCAAATGCTTTAAAGGCTTCATTTAGATCTGGTGGAGAGTGTGCGGAATGAAGCAACAGAGGTTCATCAATGTTTATCAATCAACTTGTGATTGAGGAACCAGCTTTGTGAGCTGAAGGTCCCCGGTTCGATTCCTGGTCACATCAAACACTATGACTGAAGTGTCCTTGAGCAAGGCTCCTAATTTACAAGATTTAATAATACAAGATGAACCGCACAGTGGCTTAGTGGTTGGCATGTTCTCCTCTCAGCGCTAGGGGTTCAGGTTCCAATCTCAATCTGGGTGGAGTTTTCATGTTTTCCCCGTGTCCGTGTGGGTTTCCTCCGGGTTCTCCGGTTTCCTCCCACAGTCTAAAAATATGGATCAAGTCAATTGAGTTCTCCAAATTGCCCCATATAGAGTTTGTGTGAGTGAGTGTGTCCCCAGCGATAGATTGGCGCCCTGTCCTGGGTGTCTCTGCCCAGCGCCCGATACGTTCTCCCCTGGATGGGCATGCGGAACCCTAATAGAGGATAAAGCGGAAGATAATGGATGGATGTTTAATAATACATAATAGTTTCAAGGTTTTTGCTACTTAAACAGAATTTGGGCAAAATTCCTAGGACAGGGTGGTTTAGTGATTAGCATGTTCTCCTCTCAGCACTAGGGATTCCCGGTTCGAATCCCTATCTGGGTGGAGTTTCCATGTTCTCCCCGTGGGTTTGTTCCCACAGTCCAAAAATGTGGATCAAGGTCAATTGAGTCCTCCAAATTGCCCCATATAGAGCGTGTTTGTGTGTGTGTGTCCAGTGATAGATTGGTGTCCTGTCCTGGATGTATCTGCCCAGTGCCCGAAACGTTCTCCCCTGGATGGGTATGGGGCCCAAGTAGAGGATAAAAGCGGAAGATAATGGATGGAGGATACCTATCCTGGGTGTTTCTCCCCTGGATGGTCATGAGGACCCCTCCACCCACAACTGGGATTAAGTGGAGGTGCTAGATGCTTTATTAAATACACCTTAATAGGAATCGAAGAGTGATTTAGATGTAAATTTGTGCTGTGGCACTTACATGACTATTAAATTGCTTTAAATCTCCTAATTTAACATTCTGTGAGGAACGGAACGTCGTGATGTTAAGTGTGAGGTCACATTATTTTATTGGAAGAAAAAAGGACAACAGTTTTTAATCAATCACCTTTAATTTAATTTAATTTTGTTGAGGCAATTCAAACCATTAAAACATTATTATACCTGTATATAAAACAAATCTGAAATAATATTTAGATCGACTATTTCATGTCAATATACATCGTATTAAATACATTATTGCAGCTTTTGTGACTTTCTAAAATAAATAACCAAATGGATATTAAACGGGGTGGCATGGTGGTTTAGTGGTTAGCATGTTCTCCTCTCAGCGCTAGGGATTCAGGTTCCAATCCCAATCTGGGTGGAGTTTCCATGTTCTCCCCGTGGGTTTTCTCCAGGTTCTCCGGTTTCCGCCCACAGTCCAAAAGCATGGATCAAGGTCAATTGAATTTTCCAAATTGCCCCATATAGAGTGTGTTTGTGTGAGTGAGTGTGTGCCCAGTGATAGATTGGCGTCCTGCCCAGAGCCCCAAATGTATTCCCCTAGATGGGGATGGGGAACCCCCCGCGACCCTAATAGAGGATAAAGCAGAAGATGATGGATGGATCTTAAATGGTGTGCTGGTTGGCAACCTACTTCCAAGACCAGCACTCCTTAATGCATCTCAATGGCACCACCTGGTGGACATACATTAACTTGCTGGTTTCTACTACTAAAAAAATCAATGAAATATTCAAAAGCTATAGAAATACTGACTTAAACCAGTTACATTACACTTACTTACCTGTTGGTTTCTTTGTCTAAAATGATTATAAATAACGTGCAGGGTCTAGAACTCTGTATGGGAGCTAGTTTTCTTCGTGCCTGCATCCGTTTCCTATCCTGGAATGTGAAGGCTTCCTATAAACTGGAGACAAAACATAAAAAGCATGGTTTAAACAGTGACATTTCTAAAGAGATGGACCACAAAGGAAATGAACAACAGAATGCAACGATACTTAACATATTGTTAAAGAACAGATTTTAACCATACAACACTAAATTACAGCGTACTACACACATAGGACTTTAATGTAATAATCGTGCACATGTTATGCAAATATAGGTCATTGCTCTCACTTACCATATCGATGGACTTTGTAGTTCTACAATTACAAACTGTAGTCCATCCGTTTGTCTACATACATTGAAAGTCCACGCGGTTCTTTAATGATCGGGATCCACACAGATCACATATCTGTATGATTATCATTCACAGAACTGTGATATGTGCAGCTGCAGGTGTGATTGGATCAAACGGGCGGCAAAGGTAGCATAGTGGTTAGTGGTTTGGCATGTTCTCCTCTCAGCACTAGGGATTCCCGGTTTGAATCCCAATCTGGGTGGAGGTTCCATGTTCTCCCTGTGTCCGTGTGGGTTTCCTCCGGGTTCTCCGGTTTCCTCCCACAGTCCAAAGACATGGATCAAGTCAATTGAGTCCTCCAAATTGCCCCATATAGTGTGTGTCTGTGTGAGTGAGTGAGTGTGTCCAGTGATGGATTGGTGCCCTGTCCTGGGTGTATCTGCCCATCTCCCCTGGATAGGTATGGGGTAGAGGCCTAGACCCTAGCAGAGGATAAAGCAGAAGATAATGGATGGATTGAATCAAACACAGCAGTGCTAAGGGGACGGGGAATGGTCCAGCGACCCATCAGCATTCTACAGGCAGCATCCAGTGCACACAGAAAAATTAATTGCTGGTGAACACAGACTGTGAAGCACAAACTGATAAGCTTCTATCTGCAAGGTGCAGCAATCCGGCAGCTTAATCGAACAGAGTGCTGATGGAGTGATTAAAGAAATAAAAAACTAACTTTAGTGTTAAAAAAAGGAGGTTTGGAAAAAAGAGAAGGAAAAAACAAATGAAGCTGGTAAAATTTATTGCCTCTTATTGGATAATTACTGCAGGAGTGAACATGTTTTAGCTGAAACCCCGTTACAGAACCCTAACTGATACAGTGAGCAGCTTCTTATCGGTTAAACAACCGTGTGAAGAGACACGCCGGTGGCCACGGCAAAGATGTTCATCTGTTTTAGGTGAAATTGTGAAAGAATGGGTCAAGAATTACATCACTCTCACACTCGGGGTGTGGTAGATCAGTGGTTAGGGTGTTGGGCTGTCAATCGGAAGGTTGTGGGTTCAAATCACAGGTCCAATAAATTTACCAGTGTGGGACCTTGTGCAAGACCCTTAACCCTCACTGCTCCAGGGATGTTCTGATCCCAAGTTGGGACACTTGTAGAATCAGAATCAGGTTTATTTGTCACATACGTAGATATACATGGTACAGCCAGCAGTGAAATTCTTTTCTGACTCCTCCACATAAAGTTACATTTGTTCATAAGCATAAGAAAAATAGAATACAGATAAAATACAAATAAAATAAAATATAACTATTTATTTACACTATAAAAATGGAATTATAAAAATGAGAGAACTGTACAATTATGGACAGACAACAGATATGAACTACAATGGTCTTATAAGTTAAAGGTTATAATCAGTGGGTTGTGCTTTTATGTGCAAATAATGCAGTACAGGGTTACAAGTTGTTTTAGTTATTAAAGTGTTGTGGGTGGAATTATGTCCGTTTAGTCCTGGTTCAGGGTCCGAATCGCCGTTGGGAAGAAATTTTAATGTTGTAATGGCTCAGTCTCAGTGGATATGTGCAGTAATCAAGGTGGTACAACTAAATACTAAGTGTGTGACCTTTTGACATTCATTGTGGGGAGCCATTTACTTTACCTGCCAATAACCATTTACTGAAGCGTACAACTGCAAAATGGTTCACGCCCAAATCCTGATCAAGCATATTTTCACATTTATATACATATACATATATACATTTACTGTCCAATATTAGTTCCTTGTTCAATCAGTTACACTTACCATACAGATGGACTTTGTAGTTCTATAATTTCAGACTGAAGTCCATCTGTGTTCTTTGTTGTTGTTCGTCCCCTGTTGGTTCTCTGGTCTCTGTTGGTCAGGAGCATCACAGAACAGGTATCATTTGGGTGGTGGATTGTTTATGGTCAGTTCTGCAGTGACACTGATGTGGTGAGGGGGTTTTAGTGCAGCAGTGCTGCTGGAGTTTCATTTCTCCACCTCAGTGACACTGCTGGGATAGGACTAATGCACCAACCCAATAACCCCTGCTCTGTGGT
>JAFMOD010001764.1:71094-88676 GCA_019802435.1 Corydoras maculifer
AATAATTTTGCACATCGCACTTTTCAGTTTTTTATTTGTAAAAAAATTGTTGATTCATGTATAACTTTCATTCCACTTCACAATTGTATACCACTTTGTGTTGGTCTTTCACATTAAATTCCAGTGAAATATATTTATGTTTGTGGTTGTAATGTGACAAAATATGGAAAAGTTCAAGGGGTATGAATACTTTTGCAACCCACTGTATGTGTGTGTGTGTCATTAACGTATCAATCCATTACTGGGCACACACTCACTCAGCCACTCTATAGGGGCAACTTACATAAAGGCAATTTAGAGAATTCACTTTTTGGATCTTGGGAGGAAACCGGAAAATGAATAAAATACAACTTATATACAAAAGAGAGAGAGAAAGAGAGAGAAAGAGAGAGAGAGAGAGAGAGAGAGAGAGAGAAAGAGAGAGAGAGAGAGAAAGAGAGAGAGATGGAGAGAGATGGAGAAAGAGAGAGAGAGAGAGAGAGAGAGAGAGAGAGAGAGAGAGAGAGAGAAAGAGGGTGATCATTAAAAAAACAAGTAGTTTTATTACACATGATTTTGCAAGCTTGTTTTTGGTGTGTGTGTATATGTGTTTATTGGTATCAACTTTATGAAAGGCTTTTTAGAACGCAAGAACAGAAGTAAACACTTAAAGAAATACATTTGTAAATATAGGAAGCCACCTTTTCAGATCCTGCTGTTTACTTCTCATCTATTTGCATCACTTCTGGTTAAAATGTAGGATAAAAGTATAGAAAAGAGAGACAGTACATAATTTTACTTCTGTTATGGAAAAATAGCTTACAACCACTGCATTACCAGGATTTCAGGATTTCGCCGTGTACACAAATGTGCACACACACACACACACACACCCCAAAACACCTGGAGGGATGCAATGCACTTGTTTCGATGTCCCAAGCACACAGAGTGTTTATATTTCACCATAAACAACACACAGGGCAGATTGACTCCGCTGGGACTTTTTGGAATAATTCACAACCACTGTATGTGGAATCCTTTTAGAAGCATACTTTTTGTTGCACTGACCGATGTATCAGTCACCATGTAGCCTAAATTAAGATATTTCGGCAAATAAAATACCTTTTAAAAACCATATACATTAATGTTGTTTTGGTTGTATTTAAGTATGCAGTATTGAACTTTACTACAAACCCAGAACTTTGTGCTCACACTGTGTATTTCAATTCAATAATTCAATGCCTTTGAATGGTTTACCCCAAAAAAATAAATAAAAGATAGATATAAGTAGGATTCATGGTTTTTTGAAGGCACAAATGCACAAGATCATTTCTATGTACTTTTATTCAATGTAAGGTCATTTAAAATAAACAAATGTAGACATTCACTTACTTGCTAAAAAAAAACAAAAAGAAAGAAGAAGAAGAAACGGCTGGAGAACATGCAAATTCTAAACCACAAAAACAATCGACACGCACTATTAAGTAGTAGGTTAAAGTAGCTGCTGTAACTCAAGTGACAGTTATTAAAAAAAAAAATAATATTATTACAGACATTCCCTAATTAAATTGGACAAAACACCGTTTGAACTTTACAGTTTAAAAAAAAGATAAAGAAAAGAAAAAAATATAAAATTGTATAGCTTCATTCACAGACACAAGGTGGGTTTTGCTTTTCTTTGGGTTTTTTTTTGATGATGGGATTAACTAAATTCATTTTCAATAGTTTTCTTTATTATTTCCAGTTTATCATGGGGGTGCGGAAAGTATGTATCCACGTCCCACATTTTTAGGGAAGCTACCTGGACAAAATATTAGTATTTCAATACTTCTATATAAAAAAATAATATGATATAAGAGTCAATTCCCATATGCTGTTGGTCACCCAGGGTTGTGGTCAACTCCATAATATGGCCCTTCACATGATCTGCACAAATCCTTATTTTTCTGCAACTGCGCAGCCCATTAGAATAAAGACGATTTCATCAAACATAGATGAATCTACTGTTTTGTCCAGGTAACTGGAAATGTATGTAGCAGGAGTGACGGATACCGTGTTCTCATGTTTGCTGTCTGATAATCTTTCAGACCGCGGCACGTTTGCAGTTGAAATGACATGTAATCACCATACCGTGACCCTAAACTACAACAAATCAGAGATGAGGCAAGAATAGATTTAAAGCAAGTCTGTGTCTTCAGTATGTATTCAGTATGTATTCAGTGATCCTGGTTTGTGCCACGTGGCAGGTTTCAAGATGAAAGATCAAAGCAGACGAATGTAGCAGCAAAACCACTAAGACGGACAAGAGATCGCAGGATCTGATCTTAAACGAGAGACAAAATTTTTTTTAAAAAACTTAATATCTACGCCGTTTGTTGTTTGGCCCATCAAAGTTGCCCCCAACAGGGTTTCCACGACCAAAGCCACCAGGCCCTCCCATATTAGGCACAGAGCCTGCACCACCCATTGCAGGTGATTGCTGCTGTTGTGGAGATTCAACACCGGGTCGACCACCCATGGCTGAACCCATCTGAGGAGGTGCTCCCTGAGAAAACCTCTCATTACGCTACATTACCACAGCGGATGGAAGTATATCATGGTTGTATGTGCAAGGATGTTCGTTAAACAAAGAGTATTCGTAAGCATGACGTTTCCCGTTGCAGCCGCACAGTCCAAAACGATTAGGGGGAAAAAAAATGTGAGAAAATATCAGAACATGAAGTCCCCGGGTTCACATGGTGACGTGCAGCAGAGTCCAGGAACCAAAAGGAGAAACAAATACAAATTAGTGTGCATAAGAATGAAAATACTGTGGTAAACCAGCACAATCATGGCTGACTGATCAAAAACGACAGCATTATCTAGAGATGCATGATTTATATCAAATGAAAAGAAACTAAATCTAAACTAAATTAAGATAACTATTTATAATACTACATAATTAATTTAAAAACATTGCATGTCTGAAATGTGTACAAACTAACTGTAAACTATGTACAAATGTTATACTGTTCCATTAGACTATTCGTCATTCAGAAGTGTAAAATGTTAAAGAAGCAAATGGTTCTGAAAAGGTTTGAATGCAAGATAGTTGCCAGTATGGGGTAAAATAGTTAAATTATTGTAAATAGTTATATTACAATTGGTTGTTTATTAAGTACCATACTGTTCCAATGTTAAAAAACATACTACAATAATAAAAAAAAAATAGGACCAAGTGACACACACACACACACGCGCGCGCACACACACACACACACACACACACACACACACACACACACACACACACATACATTAATAACTATGAAATTGAAGCATTGTGTTTTGCAAGTAAAAAAAAACATTATATAGAATTGTAACTCCACTAAGTTATATTTTTAAGTCAATTTTACTGAATTTTGCAGTCTATTTAGCGCTTTAAAGCTTAACGGGTCAAATCCCGAAAACAATAAATCTGGATTAAAAAAATTCATTATTTCATTGTTCTATTATTTTGTACACTATGTAGCCTAAAAATGTTAATACTTTGTTTGACCAGCTTCAGATATAAATATCGAGTGACTGCACACCTACACAATGTAATGACACTTATTTCTGTCCAAAGATACTGGCTTGGTCAAAAACAATTGTACTGAGGGCACAAAAGTTCACACAAGAAGCACACTGGACTTAAGTTTAAGGACTTTTCATATGTAAACATTAATTCCTTATAAATCAATCAAATTAAATTTGGAATATCGAATATGCCAGGGTCATTAAAGACCGGGATAAATGGATAATCTGCTCATGGTGTACATTTTAGAACCCTGAATGTCACGTAAGTCGTAATTAACTCTGAACTAACCCCAGATCACAAAAACTAAATAATAAATAATAATAATAATAATAATCACTGTGGCAATTAGAATTTAATTATATAAGATTTTATGAAATAAGCAAAGTTTTAACTTTTTTTAGTAAAGAACTAATTTCTGACTTTAATTGGCATGTAACCTGAAATAACAAGCTACAATGTACTAATTATGTAATAAACTAATGTACATACAATTAGCTTTTATAGTTTTATTATAGTAGTTATATATTATTATATAGTTATATTGTTAACAAACTAAATCACAAATACTGCCACACAGTTCCTATTGGAAGTAACAGTAGAAAAGTAGGCCACAGTACAGAAAAAGTTCAATTCAATTTAACAAATTAATTAATAATTGTAAGTTCTGTAAACAGCACAATAACAAATCCAAAACTAATCCAAATCCAAAACTATTTGAACTACACAGGACTATGATTATTAAATATATTTGAATAATTATTATGGTAACATTTTCGCTGGTTCCTCTGTAGTGGATTTTGTCCCATTTCAAAACATTAGGATTTAAATTTCATTGATTTTTTTTCTTAATTTCGAAAAAAATAAATAAATAAAAACTTTTTCTACAAAATTTTAGGTAATTAGGACAAAGCCAACATAAGGATTGGAATACTAATTATCTATCGCTGGTAAACATGTGTGCCTGACTTTCATATTGATATTAGAATAATTCATTATTAAATGGATTGAAATTAAATTAATTATTTTTGTAAACACAAACATTCTTTTATTCTATACTGTAACTAGCATTTTACAATATATTTGATTTATCTCTATGTTGTATTCATTTCTTATAGACAGAACCCACATTGCTACCCCACCCAACCCCAACCAAAAAAACCAAAACAAAACAAACCCAAACACACAGTAAATAAAGTAAAGACAGAATACTGATCAACAATACTGATACATTACCACAGCTCCATTATCTGGCATGATGGGTGCCCCCATATTAGACGATCCCTCCGTCCCCATGGCTCCACCCCGGCCTGACATAGCCATGCCCATCAATTGAGACGGGCCCTGGTTACCACTAACGGCAGCGGCAGGGTTAAATGAATCTATACAACACAATGCATGACCATCAATATCTACAATAATCAGAGTAAATGTTATTTGATGACCATTCCATGTCTTTTTGAGCAAATATTGGTTTTCATTTTAGCGTTTCAACCGTTTACCATAAAATGAATATGTGCTAAACTCAATGCAAGTTTTTTACATGTTGATTTATGAGTTATGTTATAATTAAACCTGTAATTTCATAAGGCCGTGTAGTTTTACAATTTAAAAACCATGGTTCAATATACGGCCAGTAATTTGAATTCATTTAATAAAATACAAGCTGTGTTCTGTGTTTATGTTCTCTAAGTTGCTTCGGATAAAAGCATCTACTAAATGACTAAATGTATTTATATATTTGTATGTAATATACTGTATATATATATATATATATATATATATATATATATATATATATATATATATATATATATATATATATAAATAAAAGTTTGCCTTTATACTATCATATTTTGATAAATTGTCAAACAGAGTTCGTTTAAAAAGTCGTTTTAAAATAAAAAAACTGCATCATTTTCAGACTTGGGCGGCACGGTGGCTTAGTGGTTGGCATGGTCTTCTCTCAGCACTAGGGGTTCCCGGTTCGAATCCCCATCTGGGTAGAGTTTCCATGTTCTCCCCGTGTCCGCGTGGGTTTCCTCCGGGTTCTCCGGTTTCCTCCCACAGTCCAAAAACCTAGATCAAGTCAATTGAGTTCTCCAAATTGCCCCATATAGACTGTGTGTGTGTGTGTAAGGGAGTGTGTGCCCAGCAATGGATTGGCGCCCTGTCCTGGGTGTATCTGCTCAGCGCCCGAAACGTTCTTCCCTGGATGGGCATAGGGAACCCCCCCATGACCCTTATAGAGGATAAAGCGGGAGATAATGGATGAATGAATGAATTTTTTAGACTTATTAGCAAAATGGAAATAGCTGAATGTGGGGAAAATTACACATCCAATAATGTGCAACTTAACAGGTAAATATTCACCCTAACAACTTAAATATACTACACACAAGAGGTAAATGTAGCAGTGTGACTGCAGGAAAATCAAAAAAATGAAACACACATGATGCCAAATGACTAAACAGTGATATAGATCTCACATGCGGTAAAAGGATAGGCTGAGACGTATGGCCATACCTCCCATATTAATGGCTCCACGGGCACCCATTTCATTCATTCTCATATCCTGTTCTCTCTGGAAGTGAAAAGAATTTATTTGAATAGAAGAATCTGGCAAAAAAAAAGAGGAAATTGAAGGGAGATTGCTTGGGTCTTAAGTTAAATAAAATCAGTTCTGGAAAAAAAAAAAAAACAATAAAGAAAGAAAAAAAAAAGCAACATATTGAGCTGTAAATGGAATATTCGTATATGCATAATAACAATCTGTAGAGGTGGGTCACAAGAAAAATAAATCAATAAAGGTTTAACAAGATACAAGTAGACCAGCATGTAGGTGAAGCAAAAAAAAGAAGGAAAATCCACATTCACATTGATTTCTACAAAGAATTGTGTAAAGTAAAAAAGGTCTCTATTTTTGTCCCTACTGTCTGCCAGCTAACCTGAAACAATGCGATATAATCAAGATTCTTTTTTTGTAGTTATGGACATAAAATAGTGTAAAGAGATGAAACTCTTGTTTAAAACAGGGTCAAAGTACAAAGACATGAGGTATTAGGTAATAACAGTATAGATACAAAGAGGTTCAAATGTAACGGAAACCTTTAATAGTACAATAGCCTAATTGTGCTAATAGAAAATAGTCCTTAATTACATGACAAATACTAAGTGTGTTGTGTTTAGCAATAACTGTAGCAAAGGATCGAGCTCATTAAAAAGGAAACAACAAGCTTGTCTGCCAAGATACTGCAAATAATCCTGAACAAAGTTGTTGCTGCCCGTGGAAAAGCATATTAAAATTGCAAACTATGATTTCTTAAAGTCGTATCAAACGTGTTGAGACACGTTTTGCCATCATATATATATATAGTCATTTTGCAATTTGGTATTAATGTAGAATATGTCATTGCATTGTAATAAACATGGAGCACAGATAGAGACCACAGACAGAGAGGAGAGAGACAAGCATGTTGAAGGTAAAGGCAAGAAGACCCTTTTTAAGTAGCATGACGCTGTTGGACAGCCATGCCAAAAATAATGTAAAATATTTATGTGCATATTAATGAGCCATCTGGCAAAATGGTTTGATGTTTTTTAATGAGTTTTAACAGCTCAATGTACACCATACTCATCATGAAACATGTCAGAGGGTTGGTAATGTTTTCCACTTTGTTGAAATTGTTATGGGATGCGATGAATCAGTTTGGCGAACAATGAAATCTTAGAGCATCAATGCACTCGGATATGAAAACACAGTTGAAAATGTCAGACAGCTCTGTTGCAGGTCCTTTGTATTATATATATATATATATAAATATATAAATATATATATATATATATATATATATATATATATATATATATATATATATATATATATACATAAAAAGCCATATACATATATAGATAGATATATAGATATATATCAGATAAAGATAAACTGCTCAGGATTCTCCTTAAAAACTAAGGAAAAATTCTAGACTTAAAAACTGCAAATTAATGATATGGAAAGAAATATATATAATCACCAGTTATCATGGTTTAAGTTACTTCAACAAAAAAAAAATGCAATAAAAGAAGCCCAGATGGACGGACACACAAGACTAAGAGAGTTTAAACATGTTATCTGCATTTTTACATTCTATGGTTGAGGACTTATTAAATTATGTATAATAAAATAAATGCAAAATAAAAAAAATTTGCCCATAGTCCAAGCATCTTCATACACATGAAAAAGTTCACCCCTAATGCCTTTGGGTGTATACGAGTACACAGTTATACATTTTGAGAAAAGGTAACAAAGGAATCTGGAAGCAGGAGAACATTTAATACAAAATCAAAAACTTCACATGGCAGACATGTCACTAATAAAAAGCTATATAAATGCTTTTAGGTCTTTTATACAGCTTTTCTCTCTCTCTTTACACACACACACACCAGCATGTCTTGGCTCTCTGGTGAGCTCTATGCATTCATGTGCCACCACCCCGAGAAACAAAGTAGTCCAGGAGCATGACCGTCTGTTCATGAGTGTAAATGATCAGAAGAGCTCATTTAAATCAACATTACCATCATCCTGGAAAACTACGTGCCACAACCGTCTGAGGAAGAAAATGTTACCATCTTGAGTCATATCAGTACAAATTACGTTACAACTTTCAATACACAGGATATGGAGCTCTGCAAAATGTTAAGGCAATAATAAAAACAAAAGCATAATAAAGAATGTGAAAGTGCACACTGCATATTGCAATCACTTCCCCTGAAGAACATGTCTCTTAGGAACAACAGAGTGATCACGGCAACCTTACGAACACGGCGACGCATGTGGCAGTCTCCTCGAAGGTGACCTGCTCTCGTGTAGACAAAAGACTTTTAATTTAAATAGAACAGATGATGCACACACACACACACACACACGTACACGAAACAAAATGAAAATACAATTCCTTATTTCAACATTTAGATTCTACTATATTCTACACAGTGCACCTTGAATCTGTGATTACATGTTTATAAAAAGTTTCTTTTGTACAACTGATGCAGTTTTAAGTTTAAGATGAGGCTTGGTGTGTTGTACTATGTTGCTCTTGTAAATGCAAATCTTTATCTTTCGGAAAAAAACTTATAGGGAACAAGTGAGCTGCAGCTATATATGTTCGGTTGGTGGATTATTCCTAGTATAGAAATGTAAAAAATAGAAATAGAGAGCCGGATTCACTAATGCACAACGCTCACAGACACACCTCCACGTAATATAATATAATATAACTATACACACAAAATTATGTGTATGTGTGTATATATATATATATATATATATATATATATATATATATATATATATATATATATATATATATGTGTGTGTGTGTGTGTGTGTGTGTGTGTGTGTACACACACTTATATATATATCTATCTATCTTATATAGAGTGTGTATATATGTATGTGTGTATATATATATATATATATATATATATATATATATATATATATATATACATACACACATACATACATAAATATAAAAATGCACCTACATTTCTATAATTGTGACTTAAGTTACACTCTCTCTCTGTCTCTCTCACACACACACACACACACACATACACAGGGAGGTCACAGTATTAAATAAGACCAAAATAAAATTCATAATCATTAACCCTATTAAAAATAATGTTGTCTCTATGGCATTATTTGACACACTATACTACACCATTCTTTACTATACTATGGTATAGATGGTATTTCTACGTGGTTACACGGACACACGATATAAATGTGTTTTTCTTTATGTCGTTTTGACACAATTATTCTTAAACAATGATTAGTAGATCATATAAATGGATGGACATTCAGTTTGGATCTCTGTGAAAACATTTTATATAAAAAACAGTGAAAGTCATCATTGCTCTGCAGTAACGAAGCACATGTACAATACTAATCAAGTTCTAAAAAACTAATTCTTTACCAAAGTGTTATTTATATAGTGGAGCGTTAAATGCCTGGACATTTCATAAATCTTATAAAGTCACAAGGAAGGCCTGCCTAGAAATGGCCTACGTCCGCCATTCTGGTTGTAAGACAAAATTCCCATGCCACCATGCTGTCCTCCCGACCACAAGCTACACGTTGAGAAAAGCGGCGCAAAATAATAGACAGGTTGCAGGCCTGGGGGCAATCTGTGGCACAGGGGTACAGGACACTGCTCGAGGGAAGAGTGGGTACAAAGTGAAGTTACAATAAGGATTGGCTAACACAACAGACAGTGATCCTTAATGCATCTCAAAATATTCACTTGATCATCTCAAGCTGAATGCTTCTTTAGGACCTTAACCCCCCCCCCCCTTAACCAAACACCACTGAAAATAAATTAAAGGCAAATATTCCAGGAATCTCATCGCACTAGCTTTCATTACCTTACTGGCTACAAAGAGTGCTTAGAACCCATAATACCAGCCAACAAGGGGTGTTACTACGTACATGCTGCACAAACTAACTTCAGGCCCTTTTACTTAATTTTTCCATTTGAAAAAACTACATAATCTCAATTCAAATACAAAAAATAAATAATTTATATGTTGAAATTTCACCTTTTGGAAATCAGGTAATAGGTTTCTATGCTTTTTACAATAATGTTTTTTTTTCCAGAATAACAAAAGTTTAAAACTGGGTGCGGGCAACATAATTTCATGTTGTGACGTATTGTAAATGAAAATAAAGTCTCCTTGAATCCTTCACCATGTCTGAATGCTACATCAAATCTATATATTTACATGTTTCCTTTCTATTAATCCACCCTTAATTTCAAACACAAGTCAAACACAAAATAAAGCACAGAAATGTGAACATAATAGCAAATGTAAACGAAATAGACGATGGACATGGTGCTGATAAAGCTCCATAACCGTTACTGCTGTGACGGATTTCTCGACTAGAGAGCTGCAATGCTGTTTATATAATTATCAAATGCAAAAGCACAAGTCTGTGCAAGTTTGACAATATTACTGTATTTTCATAAATGGTATTTAACATTTTATATAAATTATTAAAACACTCACTAACAAAATCCAAAATCTATTTCATATTGTAATATTCCATTTGGTTTTTGAAATTAACAATAGCTGACATTGAGTGGTCCACGTTACCAATGAGTTTTTTTTGAGATGCTATAAGGCCAAAAATTTTGTAAGGCAAAGAGGTTTTGCACTAAGGGTTGAGTTATAATTACCGTATTTTCCAGACTATAAGGTGCACCTAAAAGCCTAAAATTTTCCCGGAAATCGGACGTGCGCCTTATAATCCGGTGCGCCTTATACGTGTACTGAGTTCCAAATTCTATAAAAGTATTGTTGTGCGACCGGGTGGTTTTTTTTCCCACACATCACCGTCTTGATGATCTGTGACTCCATGCGCGATCATCTCACAGACAACATGAAAAGCAGAGTGAAGGAAATTAATTCGGAGCTTGCCATCATTCCGGGAGGATTAAATAAAGAACTCCAGCCGCTGGACATTTGCGTAAACAGGGCGTTTTAGGCTTTTAGGTGCGCCTTATAGTCCGGAAAATATTTAAAAATAAAAGTATTTGTTTACAATGGTAAAATTGTAACATTCATTCGTTTCTAGCAATAGTCTGCAGACCGGTTACATTCTTATGACGTTTTAAACCGCTGTTCTGTTGTCAACTTAATAATAAATTAAAATGTTTAACAGTCAACATTAATATGCATTTACTTTTTGATTGTCCAAAAAAAAGTATAGATTTAGAGAGCATGATCACACAGCACGGTCAGCGTTATTTTGTTCGGTATACTCAGATGTAAAATGCAGTAGAACATGATACTGTAAAGCAGGTAGAACAACTTTAAGCTGTTTACAAAATACAGATCAGTTTAAAATGAGCAAATATGAATATGCAAATGTTCACAAAAAGGAATCAACAAGATGAGAAGCCAGTATGGGTCTGAGGGTTTTAGTGATCCTCATAAAAAATGGTATTTAGGGTTAAACTCTTATTGAAAATCTATTTACAGACCAAAATGGTCTTTAGGACTATAACCAAAATGTGAGAATTAGACAAATGTTTCACAAACATACCTTTTATTTTGGTCTATCTTAAAGTTTAATGTTGAGGCATCAACACCGCCGATTTTCCCGAAAGGAAAAGTTAGTGGGGCAAGTTTACCATCTTTAGGGCGAGTGGAAGGTAACCAGGGTACCCTGAGGACATGCAGACACTAGGAATGAGACAATTAATTATTTTTGCCATTCATCTAAATTGAAAATGCTATAACTACTTAAATGTAGCTACTGGGGGGTGGTAGCTCAGTGGTTAGGGTGTTGGACTATCAATCTGAAGGTTGGGGGTTCAAACCCCAGGTCCATTGAAGTTACCAGTGTGGGTCCTTGAACAAGACCCTTAACCCTCATTGCTCCAGGATTGTTGTGATGAACCCTGTGCTCACCTTGTAAGTCACTTTGGATAAAAGCGTCCAATAAATGACCAAATGTAATGTAAATGTAAACGTAGGCGCCACACAATATCGTCATGGTGACGTTCATAAGAATGGTATATGCTGGTGGCTGGAACCTTAGACCAAGTGGAAATAAAATAAAAATTATATGAAATAAAAATAAAGTTTCACTTGCAGTGCACTTGTCTGTTTATTTTGTCCACACAGGAAAAAACCTAGTTTCCTTTTAAATTGATACGAATGATATTTTGTGTTCATATTCAGCAGAAATGCATTGTACTTTTTCCAATAACAAAATTTTATTTAATGGTTACATTAAATAAACGACAGAAGTAAAAATCTGTGCATTTTTCCCGTGATTTCTGGAACTTTTCAGGTAAATTTAATTATAATATATATAATAATTTCATAGACAATAATTGTAGCATCAAAATCTGTAATCGTCTCATCCCCGCCCAACAAAATAGACTTTTGTTCACCCCAACCGTTATTCAAACCAGGATGTTCTTGCTGTGAGACGGATGCGCTAAGTGCTACACCTCCATGACACAATAAACATATTAATCTAGACGTAATATTAAGATCTCCTACAAACAAGCCTTAATCTTAATAAGCCTCTAGAATCGACTACAGTATCTGCATTTCAACTGTTCGTAAAACTCCACCAGTGCATTATCATTATGGTTCGTCGAACCAAATGATTGGTCTACAGCAATGAAATAAACAAAAGAAAAAGGTTTAAATTGTCCAGCTCTCTTGCATGAAAACCGGGACTCGTAGTAAATAATACGTCAAGTATGGTGTCCTAACAAATGTGGGTCTTTGGCCCGTAATAAAGTGGGTAACCGGTGAAAGGTGAACTTTAAAAAGGTGCAGCTATAAAGAAATCATACGATTAAATTCACATTTTCAGTGCTTTATGTACAAATCCACATATAGTAACTGTAGTTTTAAAATCACGTACTATACCATAAAAAAAAAAAAAACTACAATGTACAGAAGTTTGTATCGAAGTTTAAAGAATTATGATGAGTCAGGGATAATAATTTATTCCTGCATTTTTAGCAGCTTTTAGGAATTTTTTAAAGGCCCTCACATAAAAAGGTAACCATGTTTGGTACTCACGCCATCCATAAAGCCAGGTTTGAAGGCATCAGACTGTCGCCTCATGTCGTCCTGATCTCTGTGCCGCATCATTTCCTCCTCTCGTCTTCGCCGTTCCTCCTCGTGTCTATGTATTTGTAATAAAACGTTAAGATTTAGAAGGAATAAATACAAATGGATGTCGGCGTAAAAGCAACAGCTTTGTCGGTCAATAAACAAAATTACAGGTTTTAATAAATCAAATGACTTCGGCAATCGACACTTATTGATTTGGAAAGTTGAAATCGTTTTTATTGCATTGCCCGTAAGCAGGGCGGCACAGTGGCTTAGTGGTCAGCACGTTCGCCTCTCAGCTCTAGGGATTCCCGGTTCGAATCCCCATCTGGGTGGAGTTTCCATGTTCTCCCCGTGTCTGCGTGGGTTTCCTCCGGGTTCTCCAGTTTCCTCCCACAGTCCAAAAACATGGATCAAGTAAATTGAATTCTGAAAATTTCCCCATATAGAGTGTGTCTATGTGAGTGAGTGTGTGCCCAGCGATGGGTTGGCGCCCTGTCCTGGGTGTGTCTGCCCGGCACCCAAGGCGTTCTCCCCTGGATGGGCATGGGGAAGCCCACCGCGACCCTAGTAGAGGATAAAGCGGGAGATAATGAATGAAAAAAATGAATGAATGCCTGAAAGCAAAGGAAATCTGCCTGTGCTGCGTGGTCCATTAACAATAAGAAAAGACCCCCCCCCCCCCAAGACTTTTACCATGTGCAAGGGTTATTTGGGTGTTTAACAGCGGAACCAACTACATCACGGGTGCCCATACTTTTCTGGCACGGGATCTACTTTTCCATTGGACAGGTCATTGAGGTCATCCAGGGTTAATCTTTTAATTTTTTATTTTTTTTTAGGCTTTTATATTGAAATCTGTTTACACACATCATGTTAGTTTTGTCAAATCAGCGTAGAAAAGACTTTCCACACACAGAAATTGCTGTTTTATTAAACACATTCCAGCAAATAGCATGACATTGGAACCTCTTTGGATGTGCAATGGCTACCCTGCAAATCAAGCAATTTTGAGTTTGACATTATAAAAAATATTCATTCTCCCACTCTAAATGAAAGTGGTATTTTAAATCTTTTAGGGGCAAGTCCTTCACTCATCTTGTCAGTCAAAGTGTGAAAACACAAACAGAAACTTTGGAGGCGTGGCCACGTGCCGGTCAAGAGAGCCGGGGTGTGTGTGTGTGTGGGGGGGGGGGATGGGCACTGCTCGCTTGCACAGGGATAGAGATTGAATCACATTGTGTGTATAAGAGTATAAGTGCAATACTGTGCTGTAAAAAAAAAAAAAAGCCTCCTGCGCTGATAAGCCTCCATCGTGATCTACTCGACACCCCTGGTCGATCGCGATCGACGTATTGGGCACCCCTGACCGACATGAACATTTACTAATGATAAAGATACAGGGCAATTCTTTTGGTATATCCAAATTAACTATTGGCATGCGGTTGCAATGTGGGAGGAAAGTGGAGTGGCAGGAGTAAACCCACTTAGGTACAAGGAGGACATGAAGACTCCACCGGCCCAACCAGTAACAGAACCCAGGATCGTTCTGCTGTACAGTGCACCACTGTGCCACCCCAAGGTATAAGGAAGAGGCACATTATAGCTCTGTACACCAATTAATACATTAAGTCCCAATGCATCTGAACGGATCTTTAAAAGTTATTGAACACTGTTACTGTATCAGGTGAATTATTACTGTTTCAATAGTTTATCACTGGTACATTAGTGTCCTACACTGTTGGTGCTGCCCGGCCGCTCAAGGAGGATGAGTCCCCCAATAAGTCTTGGTCCTCTTAAGGTTTCTTCCTTAAAATAAAAACATAACGGGGAGTTTTTTTCTTGCCACTGTCGCTTCGGCTTACTGTTTGGGGCTTTAAAGGCTTTTCATTCTGTAAAGCTGCTTTGTGACGATGTACTGTTATAAAAAGAGCTCTATAAATAAATAACTTTTAGAATAGAACGCTGCACAATAAACGTACCGCATTTCCATCTGTTTGCGCTTCTGCAACTCTTGATTTCTCAATTCCTCCAGTCGACGTAACTCCTCCTGACGTCTCATGAGATCTGTCCAAATGCAAAATATTATTATTTATCACTAATTACAGCGATCGACAAACACACACCGGAACGTCGCATGCCGTGATGGTACCTTGTCTCATCATCATGAGCTGGTGTTCATGCTTCGCTGTCTCCATCTCGGCCTCCAGCTTCTCTTTGGCTTCCTGAATGTTGCGGTTGACCTGCTCCCGCTGCTGCTTTTCCATCTCATCCAGGGCCTTCCAGCGTGATGAATATTCAAACTCAAAGGTGCCCGGCTGGGCAAAGCGTGGAGGCTGCTCCCGTTCCCTGTACGTGCAGGACAGGTGTATCAAGGACAAACAATAGTATCACTATAGACTGTGTGTGTCATATATATATATATGTTCGACTCTCAGCTCTAGGGATTCCCGGGTTCTCCGGTTTCCTTCCACAGTCCAAAAACATGGATCAAGTCAATTGAGTTCTCCAAATTGCCCCATATAGAGTGTGTATGTGTCTGAGTGAGTGTGTGCCCAGCGATGGATTGGCGCCCTGTCCTGGGTCGATCTGCCGGGCTGGGCGCTGCCGAGACGTTCTCCCCTGGATGGGCATGGGGAACCCCACTGCGACTCTAATAGAGGATAAAGCGGAAGATGATAAATGAATATATTCCCATGCCCATCCAGGGGAAAACGTTTCGGGCGCTGGGCAGATACACCCAGGACAGGGCGCCAATCTATCGCTGAGCACACGCTCACTCACACAAACACACTTTATATGGGACAATTTGAAGAACTCAATTGACTTGATCCATGTTTTTGGACTGTGGTAGGAAACCCACACGGACAGAACATGGAAACTCCACCCAGATGGGGATTCGAACTGGGAATCCCTAGTGCTGAGAGGCGAACGTGCTGACCACTAAGCCACTGTGCCGCCATATCTATCTATCTATCTATCTATCTATCTATCTATCTATCTATCTATCTATCTATCTATCTATCTATCTATCTATCTATCTATATATATATATATATATATATATATATATATATATAATTTTGACTAATTATGAGAAATGTGTTGTATTGTGTTGTAACTGTTGACTTTGCGCTACATACTTGTGATACTGAGCTGTTTTTTGCAGGAGTTTTTCAGAAAGTCCATCTTCATCATCAAACTGCTCTGTTGGTTCCACAATAACTGGTCTAGGAGACCTGGAGGGAGGGGGCAAGGTGGTCACACCAAAGTTATGGTTCTTAAAAAAGATCAGGACAATGAACTGCAGCGGTCCAAACTTACGTAGTGAGTAAAAGGGCTCCATCGACGCAACGGTCAAGCGCTTTTCTCGCTGCAGGTTTATTTGCGAACTCCACGATGCCCTTGCCTGTCGGTCTGCCACGGTCATCTACCACCACCACAGCTCGCTCCACCACCCCGAACTGTGCAAAGGCCTGCTCCAAGAGCTCGTTGGTAACGACGGGGGAAAGGTTTCGGACTGTGAGGGCAGCGCCGTGTGTGGCAAAACGCACACGAATTGGCCTGTTCTTCAGTACCGTGCCATCCAACTCAGCCTTTGCGATTTCTGCTATTGTTTTCGTTTCCTTGAAAACAAAATAAAACAGGAAATGGCTATTTATTTTTAATATTTATATAAGATCAAATTACAGTGGGACCAATGTTAAATTTGCTAATCTGTCCACAAACAATCAGCGAAATTAAAAATGGCAAATTGTACATTTATGTCAATGTTAATCCAATTAATTAGTTCCAGAGTCTCAAATACAAACCAAAAACACATTTTATAGAGAATAATTCTAAAAACAGAACAGAATATATATATACACACATACACAAACACACCGTATATATACATATATAAATTACACACACACACACACATATATATATACACACACACACATTATATATATATATTATTCATTCATTATCTTCCGCTTTATCCTCTATAACGGTCGTGGGGCGGGTTCCCCATGCCCATCCAGGGGAGAACGTCTCGGGCGCTGGGCAGACACATCTAGAACAGGGCACCAACCTATCGCTGGGCACACACTCACTCACACAAACACACTCTACATGGGGCAATTTGGAAAACTCAATTGACTGGATCCATGTTTGTGGACTGTGGGAGGAAACTGGAGAACCCGGAGGAAAGCCACGCGGACACGGGGAGAACATGGAAACTTCACCCAGATGGGGATTCAAACCGGGAATCCCTAGTGCTGGTAGGCGAATGTGCCAACAACTAAGCCACTGTGCCGCTATATATATTATATAAAATTTATTTATTTGTGTATATATATATATATATATATATATATATATATATATATATATATATATATATATATATATATATATA
>JAFMOD010001765.1:16943-40694 GCA_019802435.1 Corydoras maculifer
GCACGCAGGGGATGATGATGTTGACGATGTAGAACAGAGGTTTGCGTTTGATGATCAGGTAGAACGTGATGTCCTGGTGCTTGTTGCTGTCCATTGGGATGTTCTTGTAGGTGTTTTTGCGGGCGGGCCTGTGAACGATCTCCCACTCTCCATTCTCTGCGAGCCAGAGAGGTAAAGAACATCTCTAACAAGCTTTTATCTCATCAAGGCTCTGTACTTGGCCCCCTTCTGTTTTCATTGCACATGACATCACTGGGTGCCGTCATTTAGGCACTTGGTTCCTCCAAGTTCCTCACCAAGATCTCAAATTGGCCCACACATCTGTTTGGAAAAAGGCCCGTCATTCATCCATTATCTTCCACTTTATTCAATATTAGGGTCACGGGGGGGGAAGGGGGGGTTCCCCCCCCATGCCCATCCAGGGGAGAACATTTCGAGTGCTGGGCAAATACACCCAGGACGGGGTGCCAATATAGCTCTGGGAACACACTAACTTACACACACACTCTATATGGGGCAATTTGGAGAATCCAATTAACCTTGATCCATGTTTCTGGACTGTGGGAGGAAACTGGTGAACCCGGAGGAAACCCACGCGGACACGGGGGGAACATGGAAACTCCACCCAGATTGGGATTCGAACCTGGATGAACCTGCAAGACAGTGACTCTGATCTACAGGACGATCTCTGGATCTGCCCCCTCTTACCTTCACTCTAGATTTCTGAAACACACTCCGACTCGTTCACTACGTTCTAGTGATGAATGTCACCTGGTGGTTTAACCTCACTGCAGCCCTGCAGCTACGACAATTAACCTGGAATGGAAGCTGGATTTCTATTGGACTGTTGGTCCTGCAGGTTGCCCTCAATGGACTTCTATAGTTTTTAATTGTTAAATACAGGTCACATGACCATCACACAATCTGTACATTAGTGTCCTACACTGTTGATGCTGCCCGGCTGCTCAAGGAGGATGAGTCCCCCACTGAGCCTCGGTCCTCACAAGGTTTCTTCCTGAAGATATCAACATAACAGGGAGTTTTTTCTTGCCACTGTTGCTTCTGCTTGTTCTTTGGGAGTTTAAAGGCTTATAACACTGTAAAGCTGCTTCGTGACAATTTACTATAGTAAAAAACACTCCATTCATCCATTATCTTCTGCTTTATCCTCTATTAGGGTCACGGAGGGGGGCGGTTCCCCTTGCCCATCCAGGGGAGAACGCTTCGGGCGCTGGGCAGATACACCCAGGACAGGGTGCCAATCTATGACTGGGCACACACTCACTCACACAAAGACACTCTATATGGGGCAATTTGGAGAATTCAATTGAATTGATCCATGTTTTTGGACTGTGGGAGGAAACTGGAGAACCCGGAGGAAACCCATGTGGACACGGGGAGAACATGGAAACTCCACCCATATAGGGATTCGAACCGGGAATCTCCAGCACTAAGACGAGAACATACTTAACGACTAAGCCACCCTCAATGGACGTATATAGTTTTCAATTGTTAAATACAGGTCACATGACCACCACACAATCTGGACATTAGTGTCCTACACTGTTGTTGAGGATGAGTCCCCCACTGAGCCTCGGTCCTCACAAGGTTTCTTTCTTAAGATATCAACATAACAGGGAGTTTTTTCTTGCCACCGTCACTTCTGCTTGTTCTTTGGGAGTTTAAAGGCTTATAACACTGTAAAGCTGCTTCGTGACGATGTACTATAGTAAAAAACACTCCACCCATCCATTATCTTCCACTTTATCCTCTATTAGGGTCACGGAGGGGGGCGGTTCCCCTTGCCCATCCAGGGGAGAACGCTTCGGGCGCTGGGCAGATACACCCAGGACAGGGTGCCAATCTATCGCTGGGCACACACTCACTCATACATACACACTCTATATGGGGCAATTTGGAGAAATCAATTGTGCTTGATCCATGTTTTTGGACTGTGAGAGGAAGAACCCAGAGGAAATGAATTTACTAATTAGTGGTAATTAATTATTTGGTTTTATATGGATAAATTGCCCATCCACCCATCCATCATCTTCTGCTTTATCCTCTATTAGTGTCACGGGGGGGTTCCCCATGCCCATCCAGGGGAGAACGTTTTGGGCGCTGGGCAGACACACCCAGGACAGGACGCCAATCTATTGCTGGGCACACACTCACTCACACAAACACTCTATATGGGGCAATTTGGAGAATTCAATTGACTTGATCCATGTTTTTGGACTGTGGGAGGAAACTGGAAAACCCGGAGGAAACCCATGTGGACACAGGGAGAACATGGAAACTCCACCCAGATTGGGATTTGAAATGGGAATCCCTAGCTCTGAGAGGAGAACATGCTAACCACTAAGCCACCGTGCCGCCCTCTTTGGATAATGTAAATGTTAAAATCATGCTCACCTGTGAATCCTTCAGGATCAATGATGATCCATTCTACTTTGTAGCTCTTTTCTGTCTCGTCCGCCTCTTCTTTTAAATTCAAACTGATTTCCTTCGCATTGTAAGTTAAGGAGCTGTAATCAGTACCAGTACTTAATTAAAATACAATTACCATTATTATTATTATTATTATTATTATTATTATTATTATTATTATTATTACCACCCCTATATTAGCTTCATCTGTTTGTCTAGTAAAAAGTTTGCAAATACTATTTCACCCACGATTAAAATTTACCAATTATTATCCATCCATTCATTATCTTCTGATCTTCTGCTTTATTCTCTACTAGGGTCACGGGGGAGGGGGGTTCCCCATGCCCATCCAGGGGAGAACGTTTCGGGCGCTGGGCAGATACACCCAGGACAGGGCACCAATCTATCACTGGACACACACTCACTCACAAAGACACACTCTATATGGGGCAATTTGGAGAACTCAATTGACTTGATCCATGTTTTTGGACTGTGGGAGGAAACCGGAGAACCCAGAGGAAACCCACGCGGACACGGGGAGAACATGGAAACTCCACCCAGATTGGGATTGGAACCAGGAATCCCTGCAAGTCACTAAGCCTGTCACATCAGGTGGTACCAGCCAGCTCTTCGGGACGGTTCATCAGCGCCCCCTATTGGACCCTGTTTGTCATTAGTGTAGATCTGAATGAATTATTTTGTCCTGTCATGTGACTAACCTCTATATGTTTAAATACCCAGCCTTTCCCAATGTTCCCTATTGGTGTCTTCTGCATTAAAAACTACTTTTAAACCTCTAACAGTCTGGATTCTGTCCTCTCTAGGCTTCGCATCGGCTGATCATATCAAAGCACATTTATTCATTCATTCATTCATTCATTCATTCATTCATCATCTCCCGATTTAACCTCTATTAGGTTCGTGGTGGGGCTCCCCATGCCCATCCAGGGGAGAACGTCTGGACACACACTCACTCACACAGACATACTCTATATGGGGCAATTTGGAGAATTCAATTGACTTGATCCATGTTTTTGGACTGTGGGAGGAAACCGGAGAACCTGGAGGAAGCCCACAAGGACACGGGGAGAACATGGAAGCTCCACCCAGATTGGGATTCAAACCTGGATCCCCAGTGCACACACACACTATAGGGGCAATTTTGAGTTGCCACTTCTCCTTGAATCCATGTATTTGTACTGTAGGAGGAAACCAGAGAACCTGGAGGAAACCCACGAGGACACAGGGAGAACATGGAAGCTCCACCCAGATTGGAATTCAAACCTGGATCCCCAGTGCACACACACACACTATAGGGGAAACTATAAAAAAAAACAGGGGAGAACGTCTGGGGCGCTGGGCAGATAGACCCAGGACAGGACGCCAATCCATCTCTGAACACACTCACTCACACACACACACACTCTATATGGGGCAATTTGGAGAATTCAATTGACTTGATCCATGTTTTTGACTGTGGGAGGAAACCAGAGAACCCGAAGGAAACCCACGCAGACACGGGGAGAATCCTTAGCGCTGAGAGGCGAACGTGCTAACCACTAAGCCACCGTGCCGCCACAAAGCACATTAATTAGTAATTAGTGGTAATTAATTGTGTTTTCTATGGATAAAAGCCCATTTTCTACTAAATTTTAGACTTCACAAGCAGAATTAATATAGGGGTGGTTTATTAAAAAATATTTTTTATATATTTTGCTTGTTTATTCATTCATTCATTCATTATCTTCTGCTTCATCCTCTATTAGGGTCGCGGTGGGGTTCCCCATGCCCATCCAGGGGAGAACGTCTCAGGCGCTGGGCAGACAGACCCAGGACAGGGCGCCAATCCATCGCTGGACACACACTCACTCACACAGACACACTATAAATTGGGCAATTTTGAGAATTCAATCAACTTGATCCATGTTTTTGGACTGTGGGAGGAAACCGGAGAACCCGGAGGAAACCCACGCAGACACGGGGAGAACATGGAAACTCCACCCAGATGGGGATTCGAAACGGGAATCCCTATTGCTGAGAGGAGAACGTGCTAAACACTAAGCCACCGTGCCGCCCTATTTTGCTTGTTTATATTAATTATAATCATTATTGACATTCCGTTAGATTTCATACCTGAACTTCAGCGTACAGTTTTGCCAGTCGAATGGAAAGTAGCGCACATTGATGGAGCAGGAACTGCGGAAAATGGCCGGCGGCAGCCAGTACATGTATCCATTGGAGTACACCAACACGTTACAATAGTAGGCCACCTGGAACTGGGCGTCGTTGCTAAATAAAGCAAATTTTTATTAATACCCCAGGATTTCTGCTGGACGATTTAGACGAGTACAATTTACACCTGGACCCACTTGTTCTCCAGAACGATCTCAGGAAGCCACACCATATACGAAGGAAGCCGGAGAACCTCGATGTCATCGAACTCGGATATGTTCCAGACCAGTCGATGGTCAGTCCAGCCCTAAAACGAAGAAATCCAAATAGGTTTGGAATTTAAAGGATAGGTATCATTCCCAGGGCGGCACGGTGGCTTAGTGGTTGGCATGTTTTCCTCTCAGCACTAGGGATTCCCGGTTCGAATCCCAATCTGGGTGGAGTTTCCATGTTCTCCCCATGTCCGTGTGGGTTTCCTCCGGGTTCTTCGGTTTCCTCCCACAGTCCAAAAACATGGATCAAGGTTAATTGAGTTCTCTAAATTGCCCCATATAGAGTGTTTGTGTAAGTGAGTGTTTGCCCAGTGATAGATTGGTGTCCAGGCCTGGGTTTATTTGCCCAGCACCCGAAAATGTTCTCCCCTGGATGGGCATGGGGAACAGCCCCACGACCCTAATAAAGGATAAAGTAGAAGATAATGGATTGATGGTATCATTTCCCATCCACTCTTCTAGGGCCGCGGGGGGGGTTCCCCATGCCCATCCAGGGGAGAACATTTCAGGCGCTGGGCAGATACACCCAGGACAGGACGCCAGTCTATCACTGGGCACACTCACTCACACAAACACACTCTATATGGGGCAATTTGGAGCATTCAATTGACCTCGATCCATGTTTTTGGACTGCGGACACGGCGAGAACATGGAAACTCCACCCAGATTGGGATTTAAACCAGACAACCCAGGCGCTGAGTGGAGAACATGCTAACCACTAAGCCACCGTGCCGCCCGCCCACTACATTAAACCAAACAAAGAACTAGGTAACACTTTCTATGAATTCAATTTTCAGAATGCATTCATAAAGCTTTATAACACATTCATAATGCTCTATAACATGTGTCAAACGCTTTTGTTAATGTGCATAATGTTTAAATTCACAGCTTAATCCTGTACTAGGGTCGTGGGGGGGGTTCCCCATGCCCATCCAGGGGAGAACGTTTCGGACGCTGGGCAGATACACCCAGGACAGGATGCCAATCTATCGCTGGGCACACACTCCCTTTCACAGACACACTCTATATGGGGCAATTTGGAGAATTCAATTGACCTTGATCCATGTTTTTGTACTGTGGGAGGAAACCGGAGAACCCGGAGAAACGCCATGTGGACACGGGGAGACTCCACCCAGATTGGGATTCTAACCGGGAATCCCTAGCGCTGAGAGGAGAACATGCTAACCACTAAGCCTGTCACATCAGGTGGTACTGCAGGCTCTTCGGGACGGTTCATCAGCGCCCCCTATTGGACCCGAGGGGGGGTTCTCCATGCCCATCCAGTGGAGAACACTCATGGGGACACGGGGAGAACATGGAAACTCCACCCAGATTGGGTGGAACCGGGAATCTGGAGCCGGGAATCTCTAGCGCTGAGAGGAGAACATGCCAACCACTTAGCCACCGTGCCACCCTGGTTATATACAGTATACAGTATTTTGAAAAATATATGAATCTTTGTACTCACGTGTTCCATCCACACATTTGTGAGTAACGTCTCATCCACTTCGTTCTGTTACAGAGAAATTAATCACATTAATTAATCAAACAGAACGTCATTTACATTTAACAAAAGAAACTTAATTATTGTTATTATTTGTTCTATTACTATTATTAATGAATAATAAATCATAGGAATCATGGGTATTATTCGGCCTGACGCGTAGTGGAGTGTTTTATGCACAATAACACTCAACCCCGAGTGTCTTATTCATTCATTCATTCATTATCTCCCTCTTTATCCTCTATTAGGGTCGCGGTGGGGTTCCCCATGCCCATCCAGGGGAGAACGTCTCGGGCGCTGGGCAGATAGACCCAGGACAGGGCGCCAATCCATCGCTGGGCACACACTCACTCACACACACACTCTTTATGGGGCAATTTGGAGAATTCAATTGACTTGATCCATGTTTTTGGACTGTGGGAGGAAACCGGAGAACCCGGAGGAAACCCACGCAGACACGGGGAGAACATGGAAACTCAACCCAGATTGGGATTCGAACCGGGAATTCCTAGCGCTGAGAGGCGAACGTGGGTTCAATATGGGGCAATTTTGATAATTCAATTGACTTGATCCATGTTTTTGGACTGTGGGAGGAAACCGGAGAACCCGGAGGAAACCCACGTGGACACGGGGAGAACATGGAAACTCCACCCAGATGAGAATTCTAACCGGGAATCCCTAGTGCTGAGAGGAGAACGTGAGTTCAATATGGGGCAATTTTGAGAATTCAATTGACTTGATCCATGTTTTTGGACTGTGGGAGGAAACCGGAGAACCCGGAGGAAACCCACGTGGACACGGGGAGAACATGGAAACTCCACCCAGATGGGGAGTCTAACCGGGAATCCCTAGTGCTGAGAGGCCAGAGTGTCTTATCACTTTAAAAAATGGATATAAACACATTATAATATTAAAAAACGAGGTTAAATTCATGAATGCGTTTATTAAAAACATAAATGTTAATATTCTGGTCTTCTGTGACATAATCTAGTCTTGTTTATAAAGTAAGACGCTGATTGCTGATTGACAGGTTTCGGTTTCCGTTTTCTCAAACGATATCATCTGCCACCTAGTGGCCAAAATTACAGAACGCAGTTTGAAAAAAAATAGTAAATAATGTATTGTATATCACGCATTGATACGAATTTAAAGCAGTCAGAGGTGTGCATTGGCAATAATGTAACGGCTGAACAAATGGCCCAGCCAATCAGATTTAAGGATGGGAAATATTCGTTTAATAGCAGACATCTGCCACCTAGTGGCAAAAATTACAGAATTCCATTTATTAATAAACTTGTATTGTATATCACGCATTGATACCAATGTGAAGCGGTCCGAGGTGTACGTTGTCAATAATGTCAAACGTCTAAACCAATGGCCCAGCCAATTAGATTAAAGGACAGAAAATATTCATTTGATACCAGACATCTGCCACCTAGTGGCCAAAATTACAGAACACTGTTTATAAAAAACGTGTATTGTATATCACGCATTGATACGAATGTGAAGCGCTCAGAGGTGTGCGTTGTCACTAATATCATTGCTAAACAAACAGCCCAGCCAATCAGATATAAGGACGGCAAATACCCGTTTAATACCTGTTTTTTATTTTTTATAAACATTGGAAATAATTTATTGTATATCATGTATTGATATGAACGTTAAGCGGTCAGTGGTGTTTGGTGTTGTCAATAATGTCATGGCTAAACAAACGGCCCAGCCAATCAGATTTAAGGACGGGAATTTATTAACTACTTGATGATAACATCTGCCACCTAGTGGCCAAAATTACAGAATGCCGTTTATAAAAAAACATCTGAAATAATGTATTGTATATCACGCATTGATACGAATGTGAAGCGCTCAGAGATGTGCGTTGTTGTCAATGACGTCAAACGGCTAAACAAACTGCCCAGCCAATCAGATATAAGGACGGAAAATACCCGTTTATTACCCGTTTTTTATTTTTTATAAACATTGGAAATAATGTATTGTATATCATGTATTGATATGAACGTTAAGCGGTCAGTGGTGTGTGTTGTTGTCAATAATGTCATGGCTGAACAAACTGCCCAGCCAATCAGATATAAGGACGGCAAATACCCGTTTAATACCCGTTTTTTATTTTTTATAAACATTGGAAATAATGTATTGTATATCATGTATTGATATGAACGTTAAGCGGTCAGTGGTGTTTGGTGTTGTCAATAATGTCATGGCTGAACAAACGGCCCAGCCAATCAGATTTAAGGACGGGAACTACCGGTTTAATACTAGACGTTTGACGATGCTGCCCACTGGATGTAATTAGTTGCTGTGAGAGTAATTTGCTAATCACTCAACGATAACATCTGCCACCTAGTGGCCAAAATAACAACGTCGTTTATTAAAAACCTATGTATTGTATTGTATTGTATTGTATATCACGCATTGATAGGAATGTAATTTGCTGCATCACTCACCAGAGAAATGAGGTTTGAGAGGGTTAACGCCAGATAAATCACCACCGTTTCGTCTTTGTTTTGCACCGGCCGGAGTTCTTTGTTGTAGCCCCGCTCTTTAAAAAGGTGGTGGATCAGACGCTCCTCTTCATTTCTTCCACCACATGCTGCAAAAGTGGATGGTGTTCAGTAACAGGAGCCCAGATTTAACACTACAATTCCTGGAACTTTGAACTCCTGAGGTCCTGAGGACCCCCGTTTGACTAACCCTTATCAGGGGGGACATCAGGCAGCTGTTGATATGCAGAATGACCCACAGCCCACCCTCCACTGCTGGTGTGCCTCCACTCAAACGGCAACGGATGGATAGTGGCATGTAGCACACGACACGACAAAACACAACACGTACAAGTTTCAATACTAAAGACGGAAGGGCTTTTAAACACTGCCCCACATATTCACTAATTACATCTATCCATCCATTATCTTCCGCTTTATCCTCTACTAGGGTCGTGGGGGGGTTCTCCATGCCCATCCAGGGGAGAACGTTTCAGGCGCTGGGCAGATACACCCAGCACAGGGCGCCAATCTATCACTGGGCACACACTCACTCAGACAGACACGCTCTATATGGGGCAATTTGGAGAATTCAATGGACCTTGATCCATGTTTTTGGACTGTGGGAGGAAACCAGAGAACCCGGAGGAAACCCACATGGACATGGGGAGAACATGGAAACCCCACCCAGATTGGGATTTGAACCGGGAATCCCTAACACTGAGAGGAGAACATGCTAACCACTTACTAATTACAAATAATAATAATAATAATAAAGTAGTTTGCGCCTGGCGGCATGGTGTCTTAGTGGTTAGCATGTTCTCCTCTAAGCGCTAGGGATTCCCGGTTCGAATCACAATCTGGATGGAGTTTCCATGTTCTCCCCGTGTCCGCGTGGGTTTCCTCCGGGTTTTCCGGTTTCCTCCCACAGTCCAAAAACACGGATCAAGGTCAACTGAATTCTCCAAATTGCCCCATATAGAGTTTGTCTGTGTGTGTGAGTGTGTGTCCAGTGATAGATTGGTGTCCTGTCCTGGGTGTGTCTGCCCAGCGCCCGAAACGTTCTTCCCTGTATGCGCATGGGGGACCCCCCCCCCCCACACACACACACACACACACACAACACTAGTAGAGGATAAAGCAGAAGATAATAAATGGATGGGTTTTGGTTAGAGGCGGCACAGTGGTTTAGTGGTTGGCATGTTCTCCTCTCAGCACTAGGGATTCGTTTCCGAATCCCAATCCGGGTGGAGTTTCCATGTCCTCCCCGTGTCCCTGTATCTGCCCAGCGCCCAAAACGTTCTCCCCTGGATGGGCATGGGGAACCCCCCCCCACAATCCTACCATCCATCCATCCATCCATCCGTTATATTCCACTTTATCCTCTACTAGTGTCCAGGGGTGGTGAGGTTCTCCATGCCCATCCAGGGGAGAACGTCTCGGGCGCTGGGAAGATACACCCAGGACAGGACACCAATCTATTACTGGACACACACACACTAACTCACACAAACACACACACACTCTATATGGGGCAATTTGGAAAATGTAATTGACCTTGATGCATGTTTTTGGACTGTGGGAGGAAACCGGAGAACCCGGAGGAAACCCACACGGACACGGTGAAAACATGAAAACTCCACCCAGATTGGGATTCAAACCGGGTCTCTAGTCCTGAGAGGAGAACATGCTAACTACTAAGCCATCGTGCCCCCTATATAATATATACAGATTGCCCTGTACAGCAAAGACATTACATGGATGGTTTAAATAGCAATCTACACTGTTAGTTAAATATATATTCATATATTATGGGATGTCTTACCTGAATGGAGGAGCAAAAGCGAAAGGAAAGCGAGAAGGAGGAAGAATACCACCTTCATCATGTTCGTCTCTCTCCGTGTGAGTTTGTGGATCGTGTGGCTCTCCGTTGGACAGACTGGGGCAGGTGGGCAAACAGATCCACAGGGTAAAAAATAGACACACGGGCTACAACTTCCGCCACTGGGTAACTTTAAAGGGGGAGGGGAGGTCCAGTAAGGGTCACTCTTCAATAATGTCTTCCATTTCAAAGAATACATGATTTTAAGGTAATAAATTAATATTTGGGCGGCACGGTGGCTTAGTGGTTGGCATGTTCTCCTCTCAGCACTAGGGATTCCCGGTTCGAATCCCCATCTGGGTGGAGATTCCATGTTCTCCCCGTGTCCTTGGGGTTTCCTCCGGGTTCTCCGGTTTCCTCCCACAGTCCAAAAACATAAATTAAGTCAATTGAGTTCTCCAAATTGCCCCATATAGAGTGTGTGTGTGAGTGAGTGTGTGCCCAGCAATGGATTGGCGCCCCCTGTCCTGGGTGTATCTGCCCAGCGCCCGAAACGTTCTCCCCTGGATGGGCATGGGGAACCCCACCGCGACCCTAATAGAGGACAAAGCGGGAGATAATGAATGAATGAATGAAATTAATATGTGGTTACACTGTGGTTTAGTGGTTGGCATGTTCTCCTCTCAGCGCTGGGGATTCCTGGTTCGAATTCCCATCTGGGTGGAGTTTTCATGTTCTCCCCATGTCCCCATTGGTTTCCTCCGGGTTCTCCAGTTTCCTCCCACAGTCCAAAAACATGGATCAAGGTCAATTGAAATCTCCAAATTGCCCCATATAGACTGTGTTTGTGTGAGTGAGTGTGTGTCCAGTGATAGATTGGCGCCCTGTCCTGGGTGTATCTGCCCAGCGCTCGAAACGTTCTCCCCTGGATGGGCATGGGGAACCCCCCCTCCCCCCGTGACCCTAATAGAGGATAAAGCGGAAGATAATGGATGGAATACGTGTCGACACGGTGGCTTAGTGATTGGCATGTTCTCCTCTCAGCGCTAGGGATTCCCGGTTCGTATCCCAATCTGGGTGGAGTGTCCATGTTCTCCCCGTGTCCACTGGTTTCCCTCCAGGTTCTCCGGTTTCCTCCCACAGCTCAAAAACATGGATTCCCAGTAAATTGAATGCTTTAAATTGCCCCATATAGTGTGTGTTAGTGAGGGTGTGCTTAGTGATGGTTTGGTGCCCTGTCCTGGGTGTATCTGTCTCTGGATGAGTCTATTGTATTATTAATGATGACTAGTTGACTTTCCCCAGATGCCCCAACAACACTGGGGTTCTACCAATGATACTACCAGCACCAATGATTCTCTAAATAAACTCATATTTAATTGTCCTGCCATTGATATCAACACCTGTCTTTAATTTTACCACCAAAAAATAACAAAAATTCACCAAGCTGACCAGCAGGTGGCGCTGAGAGACCGGGTACTGTCTGTTATTACAGCGAGAAGCAAAATGGAAGACAGACAGCAGCTGTTTTTTGCTGTTTTTGCCTTATTCATTCATTATCTCCCGCTTATCCTCTATTAGGGTCGCGGTGGGGTTCCCCATGTCCATCCAGGGGAGAACATCTCGGGCGCTGGGCAGATAGACCCAGGACAGGACGCCAATCCATCGCTGGGCACACACTCACTCACACAGACACACTGTATATGGGGCAATTTTGAGAATTCAATTAACTTGATCCATGTTTTTCGACTGTGGGAGGAAACCAGAGAACCCGGAGGAAACCCACGCGGACACGGGGAGAACATGGAAACTCCCCTCAGATGGGGATTCGAACTGGGAATCGTGCTAACCACTAAGCCACTGTGCCGCCCGTTTTATTTGCCTTAATTAACCCTTAATCATCCAATCCTTCTTCTTTTCCTTTAAACTTTAAGGTTTTATTGAATGTAGTTGATCTGGCAACCTCTTCTCTTCAAATTGCCCCAGTTATAACATAAAACCTGCTTTAAGAAAACGTTACTTTAAAGATTGTCTTTTTAAGAAGCACAACGTTACATAATAAGTTTCATATTGTCCAGTCTCTAGTTGCCTTGTGCTCCCCGTGTCTGTGTGGGCTTCCTCTGTGGCCTCCCACAGTCCAAAAACATGAATTAAGGTCAATTTAATGCTCTAAATTCCCCCTATATAGTGTTTGTGTGAGTGAGTATGTGCCTAATGATAGATTGGTGCCCTGTCCTGGGTGTATCTGCCCAGTGCCCGAAACGTTCTCCCCTGGATGGGCATGGGGTACCCAGAATGAGTGATCCATCCATCCATTATCTTCCTCTTCATCCTATATTAGGGTCACGAGGGGAGGGGGGGGTTCCCAATGCCCATCCAGGGGAGAACATTTCGGGCGCTGGGCAGATACACCCAGGACAGGACGCCAATCTATCGCTGGGCACACACTTACTCACACAGACATTATTGGGAGAATTCAATTGACCTTCATCTTTTGCCCATCCAGGGTAGAACTTTTGGGGCGCTGGGCAGATACACCCAGGAAAGGGCACCAATCTATCACTGGGCATACACTCACACACGTACACACACACACTCTATATGGGGCAATTTAGAGCATTTCATTTACCCTTAATCCAAGTTTTTGGACTGTGGAATAAAACTGGAGAACCGGGAGGGCACCAATCTATCACTGGGCACACACTCACACACACATATACACTCTATATGGGGCAATTTGGAGAATTCAATAGCCCTTAATCCATGTTTTTGGACAGTGGGAGGAAACCGGAGAACCCGAAGGAGACCCACACGGACACGGGGAGAAGATGGAAACTCCACCCAGATTGGGATTTGAAATGGGAATCCCTAGTGCTGAGAGGAGAACATGCTAAACACTAAACCACCGTGGAGCCCTGAGTGAACATCATTTTTTATAATTCCCAGGCTTTTAACCTGGATTACTTCTCTGTCAGGGTGTTCCTTTGTAGGGACTGGGAACTCCCTGTATGACACACACACGCACACACACACACACACACACACACACACACCCTCTCCCTCCCTCCCTCTCTCGCTCACACACTCTCATGCACGTTCTCTCTCTGTGACCATAACAGCGCACTGAGCTCAGAACACACTACGCTGGAGTTTACTCGAGAACGCAGTCGGAACGTTCCACCTCGTTGTATTCGGACCCTTTTCTTTTTTCCCCATTGCACCATCTGTCAGCAGCACCACCACCACCATCAGCACCACCACCAGCATCAGCACCACCACCAGCATCAGCACCACCAGCATCAGCAGAACCATGTCGGAGGTTCTACCCTACAACGATGCCAACATGAACGGCTACGGCGCAGACGACGCCGTCACCCAGATGTCCTTCAGCTGCCGGCTGCAGGACACGAACTCGTACTTCGGCGGCTCGCAGTCCAAACGGCCCCCCAAGCTGGGACAGATCGGCAGAGCAAAACACGGTCAGTGACTCCGACCCGTGAGGAGGGGCATTCATCCGGCTGCAATGCCCAACTATCCTATGATAGTATGATAGAACCGTATTAGAGCTAGAACCACGATTTGCACACCACAGCCTGCAGTAGAACGTAAGGCTTGTTATGAGAAATAATCAATAATCAATATGATGTGGGATTATTTGTATGCATCGATTAGAGGTCCTGTCAAGCAGTGGAACACTCAGATAACATCCATCCATCCATGTGCATTCCGAGGGGAACTTTTCAGAAGGGGGGGGGGGGGGGGGGGGGGGGGGGGGGGGGGGGGGGGGGGGGGGGGGGGGGGGGGGGGGGGGGGGGGGGGGGGGGGGGGGGGGGGGGGGGGGGGGGGGGTACTCTGAATCCATGGTTTTGGACTGTGGGAGGAAACCGGAGAACCCGGAGGAAACCCACACAGACACGGGGAGAACATCCATCCATTACTTTCCACTAACACAAACACACTCTATATGGGGCAATTTGGAGAATTCAATTTACTCTGAATCCATGGTTTTAGACTGTGGGAGGTAACCGGAGAACCCGGAGGAAACCCACACAGACACGGGGAAAACATCCATTCATTACTTTCCACTAACACAAACACACTCTATATGGGGCAATTTGGAGAATTCAATTTACTCTGAATCCATGGTTTTGGACTGTGGGAGGAAACCGGAGATCCTGGAGGAAACCCACACAGACACGGGGAGAACATCCATCCATTACTTTCCACTAACACAAACACACTCTATATGGGGCAATTTGGAGAATTCAAATTACTCTGAATCCATGGTTCTGGACTGTGGGAGAAAACCGGAGAACCCAGAGGAAACCCACGCAGACACGGGGAGAACATGTTAGGGTCTCTGTGGGGTTCCTTATACCCATCCAGGGGGGAACGTCTCGGTCGCTGGGCAGATACACCCAGGACAGGGTGCCAGTTTATTACTGGACACACACTCACTTACACAAACACAGTCTATATGGGGCAATTTGGAGAATTAAATTCACCTTGATCCATGTTTTTGGACTGTGGGAGCAAGACATGTGGAGACCATCCATCCATTATCTTCCACTTTATCCTTTACTAGGGTGGGGGGGGGTCCTCACGCCAATCTATCACACACTGGATGGATACACACTCACTCATAGACCCACTCTATATGGGGCAATTTGGAGAATTCAATTGCCTTCAATTCAATTGACTGTGGAATGAAACCGGAGAACCGGGAGGACGCCAATCTATCACTGGGCACTCACTCACACACACATACACACTCTATATGGGGCAATTTGGAGAATTCATTTGCCCTTGATCCATGTTTTTGGACTGTGGGAGGAAACCGGAGAACCTGGAGGAAACCCACGGGGACACGGGGAGAACATGGAAACTCCACCCAGATTGGGATTCGAACTGGGAATCCCTAGTGCTGAGAGGAGAACATGCCAACCACTAAGCCACCCCTCTGAGATAACAGAACCTGATCATCTGACGGATGCAATTAGAAAGTTAATATTCTCGGTGGCTTAGTGATTAGCATGTTCTCCTCTCAGCGCTACGAATCCCCATCTGGGTGGAGTTTCCATGTTCTCCCTGTGTCTGTGTGGGTTTCCTCCAGGTTCTCTGGTTCCCTCCCACAGTCCAAAAACATGGATCAAGTCAATTGAGTTCTCCAAATTGCCCCATATAGAGTGTGTCTGTGTGAGTGAGTGTGTGCCCAGCGATGGATTGGCGCCCTGTCCTGGGTCTATCTGCCCAGCGCCTGAGATGTTCTCCCCTGGATGGGCATGGGGAACCCCACCGCGACCCTAATAGAGGATAAGCGGGAGATAATGAATGAAAGAATGGCAACCACACTGCGGCACGGTGGCTTAGTGATTTAGCATGTTCTCCTCTCAGCGCTAGGGATTCCCAGTTCGAATCCCCATCTGGGTGGAGTTTCCATGTTCTTCCCGTGTCCGCATGGGTTTCCTCCGGGTTCTCCGGTTTTCTCCCACAGTCCAAAAACATGGATCAAGTCAATTGAATTCTCCAAATTGCCCCATATAGAGTGTGTATGTAAGTGAGTGTGTGCCCAGCGCCTGAGACGTTCTCCCCTGGATGGGCATGTGGAACCCCACCGCGACCCTAATAGAGGATAAAGCGGAAGATAATGAATGAATGAATGAATGAATATTCTCGTCTTCTTTTGATCTTGGTCTCCGTCTCTGTGTCGCAGTGGTGATCGAGGACGACCGGATCGATGAGGTCCTCAAAGGGATGACGGACAAGCCGTCCCCCGGGGTTTAGACTCGTCCGATGCTCCCAGAGACTTTGCGTTTAATCATCGGTTCGAAGCACCGTGCATGAGAGCAGTGAGGAGGCGGGCCGAGGCGTGAGGAGGAAAACGAGGCGTGAGGAGGAGAACGAGGCGTGAGGAGGAGAACGAGGCGTGAGGAGGAGGAGGACCTGCTGGAACCTGGAAGCTGGACTGAGGACGAGACGTTGAGGGACTTTGTCGGTGGGCGATGGGTTTTTTTAAGGGGATTTGGTTTTTGCGTGACATTCTCCAACCAAAACCATCCATCCATTATCTTCTGCTTTGTCCTCTATTAGGGTCGTGTGTGTGTGTGTGTGTGTGGGGGGGGGGGGGGGTTCCCCATGTCCATCCAAGGGAGAACGTTTCGGGCGCTGGGCAGATACACCCTGGACAGGACGCCAATCTATCACTGGACACACTCACTCATACAAACACACTCTATATGGGGCAATTTGGAGAATTCACTTCACCTTGAGCCATGTTTTGACATGGTTGACATGTGGGCTTTATCCACATACACTCAGGACAGGGTGCCAATCTATCACTGGGCACACACACTAACAGACTATATAGGGGCAATTTAAAGCATTCAATTTATGCTGAATTCATGTTTTTTTGGACGATGGAATGAAACAGGAGAACCAGGAGAAAACCCATGCAGACACATGGAAGAACATTTTAGGGTCCTGGGAGGGGGGGGGTTCCTGTTGCCCATCCAGAACATTAGGGGCACTGGACAGATACACCCAAGACAGGGTGCCAATCTATCACTGGGCACACACTCACACACACACACACACACACACACACACACACACACACTCTATATGGGGCAATTTAGAGCATTTAATTTACCCTGAATCCAAGTTTTTGGACTGTGGGAGGAAACCGAAGAACCGGGAGGGTGCCAATCTATCACATGGCACACACTCACTCACACACACATACACACTCTATATGGGGCAATTTGAAGCATTCAATTGCCCTTGATACATGTTTTTGGACTGTGGGAGGAAGCCGGAGAACCCGGAGAAAACCCACGTGAACACGGGGAGAACATGCAAATTCCACCCAGATTTGAACCGGGAATCCCTAGCACTGAGAGGAGAACATGCCAACCACTAAGCCACCATACACCTTAAGCACAAATCATCTTTTTAATTGCAACAGACGACCAAAGTGCACTCATTTCACCTTTAAATCCAACATGGCGCCGAATACAAACAATCCCTCTGAGCACAACAATCGAAAAGCAACAGTTTTCTACCAGTGCAGCGCCACCTAGTGGACGGCATGGAACATGACGGACTGATGTGGAACCTGATTTTTAAAGAAAAGGAACCAATAGCAGGCGATCTTGTCATTTCATCATTTTAATGAAGGTTTCAGTCGAGCATCATGTAAAAACAACCACAGACTCATGAATCTCCTTCTGCATGGACTTCGTGCCGACGCAGGAAACTCATCTTTTTACCAGTTTGTATTTTTATAAAACCATTTTTATTACATTTACATTACATTTGGTCATTTAGCAGACACTTTAGCATTTCTATAGCAATGAAGGTTAAGGGTCTTGCTCAAGGACCCACATTGGTAACTTCAGTGGACCTGGGATTTGAACCCACAACCCATTTACATTACATTCGGTCCAACTTGAAGGTTGGGGTTTGAATACAGGGTTTATACAGCATCCCTATAGCAATGATGGTTAAGGGTCATGCTCAAGGACCCACATTGGTAACTTCAGTGGACCTGGGATTTGAACCCACAAACCATTTACATTACATTCGGTCCAGCTTGAGGGTTAGGGTTTGAATACAGGGTTACATACAGCATCCCTGGAGCAATGAGGGTTAAGGGTCTTGCTCAAGGACCCACATTGGTAACTTCAGTGGACCTGGTATTTTAACCGACAACCTATTTACAATACATTCAGTCCAACTTGAGGGTTGGGGTTTGAATACAGGGTTACAGACAGCATCCCTAAAGCAATGAGGGTTTAAAGTCTTGCTCAAGGACCTACATTGGTAACTTCAGTGAACCTGGGATTTGAACCCACAACCTATTTACATTAAATTCGGTCCAACTTGAAGGTTGGGGTTTGAATACAGGGTTACAGATAGCATCCCTGGAGCAATGAGGGTTAAGGGTCTTGCTCAAGGACCCACATTGGTAACTTCAGTGGACCTGGGATTTGAACCCACAACCCATTTATTTTATATTCAGTCCAACTTGAGGGTTGGGGTTACAAAACAGGGTTGAAAAAGCATCCCTGGAGCAAAGAGGGTTAAGGGTCTTGCTCAAGGACCCACATTGGTAACTTCAGTGGACCTGGGATTTGAACCCACAACCCATTACATTACATTCGGTCCAACTTAAGGGTTGGGGTTCGAAAACAGGGTTTATACAGCATCCCTGAAGCAATGAGGGTTAAAGGCCTTGCTCAAAGACCCACATTGGTAACTTCAGTGGACCTGGGATTTGAACCCCCAACCTTCTGATTGACCCTAACCACAGAGCACCCACGCCCTTATGAGGTTAAATGAGTGCCCTGCAGTCAGAGACCAGATGAATGTTCTGATGTTTCACAGTTGTAGTCTGATTTTCATGTTCTTTGCCTGGTCCACCATCTCTGGTTGATGTTCTATCTCCGAGAAGCTCTTTGATTTTATACGCCGTATTGATTTGACGGGGTCTGCGTATGTCGTCGTGCATGAAACCTTTTCACGAAGCGGAAACAAACCCATGTCTGATCTGATGCTATTTCATTGTATTGGTGAAATAATAAATAGAAACAGAAATTAAATCTCAGCTCTGGACTCTTTATTTTAAAGGCTTTTGGATAGAATTATGCTCCAAGAAACTCTTACTATCTTCCACTTACTCTACTAGGGTCATGGGAGGGTCGTGGGGGGGGTCTGCTATTCCAAATGCCCATTCAAGGTTAAATGTATCGCAGTCTGGGCAGTTACACCCAAGGGAGCCAATCCATCACTAATACTCCCTCACATAAACATCCTCTGCTAGGGTCGCGGGGGGGGGGGGGGGGGTTCCCCATGCCCATCCAGGGGAGAACGCTTTGGGCACTGGACAGACGCCTATCTATCACTGGGCACTCACTAACATGCACAAACACCCTCTATATGGGGCAATTGAATTGACCTTCAGTTATGTTTTTGGACTGTGGGAGGAAACCGGAGAACCCGGAGGAAACCCCCGCAGACACAAGGAACATGGAACATGGAAACTCCAACCAGATTGGAATTCAAACCTACTAACCACTAAACCATTAATTCAACCTTTATGTTCTGCTTTATCCTCCACTAGGTTCGCAGGGGGGATGGGGGGGTTCCTCATGCCCATCCAGGGGAGAACGTTTTGGGCACTGGGCAGATACACCCAGGGCAGGGCGCCAATCTATCACTGGACACTCACTCACACACACAAACACACACTCTATATGGGGCAATTTGGAGAGTTCAATTGACCTTGATCCATGTTTTTGGACTGTGGGAGGAACCCGGAGAACCCGGAGGAAACCCATGCAGACACGAGAACATGGAAACTCCACCCAGATTGGGATTTAAACCTGGTTCTCCAGCACTCAGAGGCATTAAAAGGAGAATGGTGAACCCAAAGAGCTGGGAATCCGGGTTCGAATCCAAATCTGGGTGGGGTTTCCATATTCTCCCCGTGTCCGCGTGGGTTTCCTCCGGGTTCTTCGGTTTCCTCCCACAGTCCAAAAACATGGATCAAGGTCATTTGAATTCTCCAAATTGCCCCATATGGAGTGTGTCTGTGTGAGTGAGTGAGTCCAGTGATAGATCGGTGTCCTGTCCTGGGTGTATCTGCCCAGCACCCGAAACGTTCCACCCTGAATGGGCATGCAAGTGGTGCTTTAAAGGTGAAGTGGGAGGATATGAACGTCAGGACAATCGAGGAGACGTGAGTGTCGCACGGCACTGAACTGGTCGATGGACGACATCCCTCTCTGAGATCTGCAGGCAGCTTGTTATGCCTGTCTCTCTCACTCAGCTCCCAATGGGATCGATACAGCTTTCAGTCGCTTAACGACTTTGCCAAGTATCGACTAACGACCCGTCAACACAGTGATGGAGGCTACAAAGAAAAGCTAATAGTCTTAGAACTCAGGAACCATGTTGAAATAAAAAATACATTCTTTATATTCTGCTTAATCCTCTACTAGCAAGAATATATGCATGGTATATGGGGCAATTTAGAGCACTCAATTCACCTTGAATCGATTTTTTTGGACCGTGGGTGGAAGCAGGAGAAACTGGAGGAAACCCAAAGGGACACTGGGAGAACTTGGAAACTCCACCCAGATCGGGATTCGAACCTGGATCCCGAGAGCTGAGAGGAGAACATGCAAATCACTGAACCACCATGCCATCTGAAAAGTGAAAAACCTTCCATCCATCCCTTATCTTCCGCTTTATCCTCTATTAGGGTCACGAGGGGGGGGGGGGTTCCCCATGCCCATCCAGGGGAGAACGTCTCGGGCGCTGGGCAGATACACCCAGGACAGGGCGCCAATCCATCACTGAATACACTCACTCACACAGATACACTCTATATGGGGCAATTTGAAGAATTCATTTGACCTTGATCCATGTTTGTGGACTGTGGGAGGAAACCGGAGAACCCGGAGGAAACCCACGCGGACACGGGGAGAACATGGAAACTCCACCCAGATTGGGATTCGAACTGGGAATCCCTAGTGCTGAGAGGAGAACATGCTAAACACTAAGCCAGTGAAAAACCTGAAAAGTGAAAATATTTAAACTGGTTGGGCGGCATGGTGGCGTAGTGGTTTGCATGTTCTCCTCACAGACGAATCCCGATCTGGGTGGAGTTTCCATGTTCTCCCAGTGTTTGCGTGGGATTTCTCCGTGTTCCCTCACAGTCCAAAAACATGGATTCAAGGTAAATTGAATGCTCCAAATTGCCCCATACAGTATAGCGTGAATGAGTGTGTGCACAGTGATAGATAGGTGTCCTGTCCTGGGTGTATCTGCCCTGCGCCCGAAACGTTCCCCCCTGGACGGGCAGAACCAGGAGAACCAGCCCCATCTTGGGAACTCACCCCACCCGGTGACCTAAGTATATGATTAAGCAAAAAATAATGAGTTAATCCAGAGGAGAAGGTTTCGGGCGCTGGGCAGATACACCCAGGACAGGACACCAATCTATCACTGGGCACACACTCACTCACGCTATACTGTATGGGGCAATTTGGAGCATTCAATTTACCTTGAATCCATATTTATGGACTGTGAGGGAACACGGAGAAGTCCCACGCAAACACTGGGAGAACATGGAAACTCCACCCAGATCGGGATTCGTCTGTGAGGAGAACATGCAAACCACTACGCCACCATGCCGCCCAACCAGTTTAAATATTTTCACTTTTCAGGTTTTTCACTGGCGGCACGGTGGCTTAGTGTTTAGCATGTTCTCCTCTCAGCACTAGGGATTCCCAGTTCGAATCCCAATCTGGGTGGAGTTTCCATGTTGTCTGCGTGGGTTTCCTCCGGGTTCTCCGGTTTCCTCCCACAGTCCACAAACATGGATCAAGGTCAAATGAATTCTCCAAATTGCCCCATATAGTGTGTGGGTGTGTGAGTGTGTGTACAGTGATAGATTGGTGTCCTGTCCTGGGTGTATCTGCCCAGCGCCCGAGACGTTCTCCCCTGGATGGGCATGGGGAACCCCCCCCCTCGTGACCCTAATAGACTAAACACACACTCACGCACACAGACACACTCTATATGGGGCAATTTAGAGCATTAATTTGACCTTGATCCATGTTTTTGGACTGTGGGAGGAAACCGAAGAACCCGGAGAAAACCCATGCAGACACGGGGAGAACATGGAAACTCCACCCAGATTGGGATTCAAACCTGGATCTCTTCAGCGCTGAGAGGAGAACATGCCAACCACTAAGCCACTGTGCCACCCTCATATGTAATCATATCTTATATTATTTTTATGTAATAAAAAAATTAAGACCAATATATTTTCTCTGTATTTTTTACTCCTATTTATTATTATTATATAATATATATTTTATATTTATATATTTATTTAAGGGCGGCACGGTTGTTTAGTGTTTAGCATGTTCTCCTCTCAGCACTAGGGATTCCCGGTTCGAATCCCTATCTGGGTGGAGTTTCCATGTTCTCCCCGTGTCCACGTGGGTTTCCTCAGGGTTCTCCGGTTTCCTCCCACAGTCCAAAAACATGGATCAAGGTCAATTGAATTCTTCAAATTGCCCCATATAGAGTGTGTCTGTAAGTGAGTGTGTGTCCAGTGATAGATTGGTGTCCTGTCCTGGGTGTATCTGCCCAGCGCCCAAAACGTTCTCCCCTGGATGGGCATGGGGAACCCCACCGCGACCCTAATAGAGGATAAAGCCGAAGATAATGAATGAATGAATATTTATTTAAGGGCGGAATGGTTGCTTAGTGGTTGGCATGTTCTCCTCTCAGCACTAGGGATTCCCGGTTCGAATCCCCATCTGGGTGGAGTGTCCATGTTCTCCCCGTGTCCACGTGGGTTTCCTTAGGGTTCTCCGGTTTCCTCCCACAGTCCAAAAACATGGATCAAGGTCAATTGAGTTCTTTAAATTGCCCCATATGGAGTGTGTAGTGCAAGTGAGTGTGTGTCCAGTAATAGGTTTGCACCCTGTCTTGGCTGTATCTGCCCAGCGCCCGAGACGTTCTCCCCTGGATAGACATGGGGAACCCCCCCCCCCCTCCCGAACCTAATAATAGAAGGATATTTACTTATAATTTTTGGCCAAATTCCTACATAATTATAAAAAATGAAATATTAAGCGGCTCACAAACTTTCCAGCACCATTGTTAAGGGAGGATCTCGATCCACACCGGTTCACTAACTGGATTGGAGCAAAGTTGCCATGACAACAGGTCTCTATGGAAACTAGATGACAGTGCAGGTTTCAAGGAAAAGTGTCTGAATCTCTAAGAACAGGAAGAGGTGTGACCGGCTTCCTGGAGATCTTCATCCATGGCACTGCCGACAAACACTGATGGAACCTGAATATTAATTGGACTGGCGGTCCTGCAGGACGCCCCCTAATGGACTCATATATAGTTTTCTAGTTTTTAGTTTTTCCATTTGTCAAATTTAGTTTTTAGTTTTTCCATTTGTTAAATGTCTCTCGCTGTCCTACATTGTTGTTGCTGCCTGGCCGCTCAAGGAGGATGAGTCCC
>JAFMOD010001767.1:10938-25334 GCA_019802435.1 Corydoras maculifer
ACCATACATACATGGCAAACTTATATAAACATTTAAAACAGAAAGGTCCCTGGCCTTCTGCTGTTTAACCACGATCTTGAAAGTGCTACATATTGCATCAGCCCACCACAACGCTTGTATTTGTGTTCTGTTTTATTCGTCTGATATTAATAAAATGTCACACATGACATAGTAATTAAATCTGTTTAATCTTCATATCCACAGATTTTGCTTTTAAATATGTTAATTTAATAAATTAACATGCTTATTCCCTTGCCATGTTATTCTATCCAAACCTGGACTCTTGAGTGTATGCACTATTTATTGTTTGAAGATCACAAATTCTAATGTTAGTACTAGACATAAGAAATGAATGATTTTGAAATTGGAGGAGTCAGAAAAATGCTGGGTTGGTGTGTTCTATGACGCAACGCTTGCAGTGGCGCTTCACAAAACGTAGGGCCTCCAAAGGCACATCGCAGTCCTGCACGTTGAGCAGCTGCAGATCAAAGCAGTTGGCTGCCACCACTTGCAATCCACGGCCTGTGATGCTCTCACATGCCTTCAGACTCAGGCGCTTAAGATTAAAGCAGTTCAGCGCTAATACCTCCAACCCAGCATCCGACACAAGTGGGCACTTGCCAATGTCTAGGCTTTTGAGCTTGGAACAACTCTTGGCTAGGTGCTCGATGCCGTGGTCTGTCAGGCCCTCACAGCCACGGGCATTTAGGTAGCGTAGCCTTGAACAGTACTTAGCGATGTAGCGCACGCCCACATCAGTAATGCGACTGCAGTGTGCTATGCTTAGGTAGCGTAGGTGACCCTCCAACTTGGCAATCTCTCGCAAACCAAAGTCACTGACAAAGCGACAATCACTGATACTCAGTTCACGAACTGCTGGGCAGTAAATGACAAGGAAACGCAAACCCTCGTCAGTCAGACGTACACAGCGCCGCAGGTAGAGGTGTGTCAGCTGGGTGCAGTGAGCAGAGATGATGTGAAGACCCTCATCTTCCAGTGCAAAGCAGTCACTCATGTCCAAGTAGCGAATGGAGATTTGCTGGCCATGCAGAGGGGAGAGTTTGACTGATGCTTCCTGTGTCAAGCTGATGCATGTCACCTTTGAGCATCCTGTACACGAGGAGAAAATAAAGTTACTAAAAAGTTACAAAATAAAGTTACTTTATATATACTGTATATATAGAAGAAGCATTATATATTGAAGCATTTCTTGTCTTCCGCAGAAACATAACATACCAATAAACGAAAATGGCTCATTGTTGTAAAAAACATGACTGTTCTGCATACAGAAACAATTTCTATTAATGATTAAGATTAACAGTGAATGATCAGAACAGTTGGAACTGATAAAAAGAGAACAGTACATTGGATAATTATGCAATTATATTAACAGTCTTGGAAGAAATTGTTGGTACTGTTGTATTGAAAAAACCACAATGGTCAATGAAATAAAATGATACTGACAAAAATACTAAATAAGAATTCATGACTAAAAATCTGGAAAAAGTTCATGAAAATCAGACACAGATTTAAATTTATTTCAGAGGTAAAAAGAAGTGACTGGCTGTGTCAATCAAAATCTGGATCTTACTTAAATTCTGTGCTTTTTATTAGCTCTAAATGCTGTTTTTTTTGGGGGGGTGTCGCCAGTTTCATTTAGGTGTCGTCTACATCCTTGGCTCTGCCAGAGCATGGCAGCTATGACAATTTCCTGGATGAAACCTGGATTTCTTTTGCATTGGCAGTCCTGCAGGATGGTTTTAATGAACTTATATAGTTTTCTCAATTGTTTTACTTTTTTTTTCTCATTTGTTGAATACAAACACCTAATCACTACACAATCTGTACATGGTTGTCCTACACTGTTGATGCTGCCCAGGCACTCAAGCAGGATCCCCCCTTGTTTAGGAAGGCTGCTTTGTGACAATGTATATTGCTCTATATACAATGTACAATGTACAAAGCTTTATATAAATGAACTACTTGAACTTAAACTTGTTTTGTTTTATGGTGTTACCATACTGAACATGGTCCACAAAAAGCTAAGACTTTTTTTAGGAGATTACAAAGAAAATTATAGACAAAGACTATTTTCAAGCAGCTTTTTTTTTTCTTCAGATAGGAATAAAAATTGACAATTCAGAGCCAAGGCCAGGCAGCAGACCGAATGGCCTAACCAACTACCTGCGAACTGCCAGGAGTCGTCACCCACAATAACTAGGTTCCATACCATTAAGACAGTTATCAAGTATCGCAGTGAGCAAAAAACAAAGAGTCCAAAAAGTGTGCCAAAAAAATTTCATTAATATCAATACAACCTCAAGTAATGTAAGAAACACTTTTAAGTTAAAACTTGGGTTATTAAACATTAGGTGACTTTCATCAAAATCAGCTCTAGTTCAAGAAATAATACCTGATTCGTAAATGTTTTTTGTCTCACAGAGACCTGGATTAGGGCCAATGAATACCTAACATTAAATGATGCCTCTCCACCTGGTTATACTTATGCTCATAAACCACGTCTTAGTGGACGAGGAGGTGGAGTGGCTATGATCTATAAAGAAAACATAAATGTAACACTTAATAATAAGTATGAGTCAAAATCCTTCGAAGCTCTTGTACTCAACATAAGCAGCTAATCTGCATTAAAGGAAAAATCCAATCTAATGCAACTTATTACCATGTACCGCCCTCCCGGCCCATATACAGAGTTTATTAAAGAATTTGGTGAATTTCTCTCCAACATAGTAATCTCATCAGACAAGACCTTAATAGTCAGTGACTTCAATGTTCAATGTCAGTGACTTTGAAAACCCACTAGACTCATTTAAATTAGCCTTTGACTTCATCCTCGATTCCATGGCAATACTCAAAGTGTGGTTGGTTAAACACATCGCTGTAAACATACATTAGACTTAGTTTTATCACATGGTATTAACATTAATAATTTAACTATTGTCCCACTAAGTGAGGTAATCGCCGATCACTATTTGATAACCTACGATTTAGAAATTGATATTGATCCAGTCATTAAACCGCAATATGATATGAAGCGTACAATCATTCCTTCTACTGCTGCGTCATTCCTACAACATTTACCCGAATTAAACATTAAACCAGCATCAGGACCCAATGAACTTGAAAACACAGCAGAATACCTTTTTTGTTTTGTGTTTTCTGCAACCTTAAACAGTTTCGTTCCACTTAAACTAAAAAGGATTAAAGATAAAAGACTCGTTTCATGATTTAATGATCAAACACGTGCCCTAAAACAAACCACTAGAACCATGGCGTGCAAATGGAGACAAACTAAATTAGAGGTATTTAGGGTTGCATGGAAGGACAGTATGACTGAGTACAAACATGCACTCAATGCAGCAACGACTAAATATTATTCTGAATTAATAGAGAACAACAAAAACAACCAAAGATTCCTCTTTTGTACCATTGCCAAATTAACTCGAAGTGCTACTGAATCAGATTCACAGAATTACTCACAGTTCAGCAGCAATGATTTCATGAATTTCTTTAGTGATAAAATTGAAAACATAAGACTTAAATCATCTAATGCATCGTATAATCAACCCTTAATGATTTCTGAAAAAAACTAGTGGTGGAGAAAATAATATAGTACAAGAGTTAAATACCTTTAACCCCATATCTAAAAAAGAGCTTGTCTCACTAATTACACAATCAAAGACAACATCCTGTATGTTAGACCCAATACCTACAAACCTGCTTAAAGACCTCCTACCAAATATTACAGAGCCTTTTATAAACATTATAAATTAATCTCTTAAAATAGGCTATGTCCCCAAAAATCTGAAGTGTGCAGTCATTACTTAAAAAACCTAATTTAGATCCTCTAATACTGTCTAACTATAGACCAATATCAAACCTTCCTTTTGTCTCTAAAATCCTAGAAAAAATTGTGTTTAATCAGCTGAATCGCCATCTTCTAGCTAATAACGTTCATGATGTTTTTCAGTCAGGTTTTAGGTCTCATCATAGCACTGAGACAGCCTTAATTAATCGTTAGTCGTTAATGACTTATTAATGTCCTCTGATAATAACCAAATCTCTTTTCTTGTATTATTAGATCTTAGTGCAGCCTTTGACACTATAGACCATAACATGTTAGTTGATAGATTAGAAAACACTGTGGGCATTACAGGATCTGCACTCCAGTGGTTTAAATCCTACCTGACAGATCAATATCAACTCACCTGTGTTAACAACCAATGTTCTGATCTTGCTAAAGTTATATATGGTGTCCCACAAGGGTCAGTTCTGGGTCCACTCCTATTTGCATTATATATGCTTCCATTGGGATCAATTATTTGTAAACATGGAATCAGTTTCCACTCATATGCAGATGATGCACAGTTATATGTTTCAGCTAACCCTAATGATGGTCGTTCAGTCAGTAAGCTCGAGGACTTCATCCAAAATATTAAAATATGGATGTCAAAAAACTTCCTACTGCATAATTCTGATAAAACAGAGTTTCTGATAGCTGGACCCAAGGACAAAATTAACAAAGCTTCTAACACTAACACTATGTTAAACCTTGATAACTCTTTAATTAGACCCAGCTCATCTGTAATAATAAATATGACTAGAATTGCATTTTTTAACCTTTGTAACATTTCAAAGCTACGAAATATCCTCTTTCTCCAAGATGCAGAAAAACTAATTCATGCTTTTATTACCTTAAGGTTAGATTATTGCAATTCATTTCTCACAGGATGTTCTAATAAATCATTACAAAAATTACAACTTGTGCAAAATGCTACAGCTAGAGTTTTAACTAAAACCAGAAAGTTTGATCATATCAGTCCTGTGTTATCAAACTTGCACTGGCTACCAGTTAAGTTTCGTATTGAGTACAAAATTTTATTCATAACATATAAAATTCTACATAATCAGTATCTGAGTGAGCTGATTCAATCGTACAAGCCAACACGTGAGCTCCGATCTCAAGGTGCTGGTCTACTCTTAGCTCCTAGAAAAAATAAAATTACTGCTGGTGAAAGAGCGTTCTCCCACAAGGCTCCTCAACTTTGGAATAGCCTTGCAGTTACTGTTCGTGATTCTGAATCACTATTAATCTTTAAGAATAAATTAAAAACACATTTATTTAACCTTGCGTTCAATTAATCCCCTGTAGATAAAGATGTAGATCTCAGACTTGGCTGTGTTGGGGGGTAATCTGTGATCAGTGTATGCTGGCGTTTCACCGCTTCAACCACCTCATCATTAATGGGGGGGTGTGGCGCTGAAATGATGCTGTTCCAGGGCGCCATCTCAACTATGTAGCGTCTGCAGTATCTGCCTCTTTTAGTTATGTTGCTCTAGTCAGTGATGCCGGAGTCACAAACTGCACTGTGTCAATAAATTACTTATTAATTAAATGCCATGCTTTATTATTAGCTCTAACTGCCTTCCTTGTCTGTTTCTTTTGAGGTGTGACCGGCTTCCTGGAGATCTTCATTCATGGCTCTGCTGACGAATATTGGATGGAACCTGAATATCAATTGGACTGGCGGTCCTGCAGGACACCCCTAACTGACTCACATATAGTTTTCCAGTTTTTATTTTTTTCATTTGTTAAATATCTCTACATAGCTGTCCTACATTGTTGTTGCTGCCTGGCCGCTCAAAGAGGATGAGTCCCCCACTGAGTCTTGGTCCTCCCAAGGTTTCTTCCTTGAATAACAACATAAAAGGGAGATTTTTCTTGCCACTGTCGCTTCGGCTTGCTCTTTGGGGGTTTAAAGGCTTTTCATTCTGTGACAATGTACTGTTGTAAAAAGCGCTATATAAATAAATAACTTGAACTTCAACTTGATATTCCCGTAACAACAGTTGCATATAATGTTCATATAATGTTCAAAAGTTTCAGGTCCATGGGACTGTAGTCATCCATCCTGGACAGTGCAACGAGAGGAAAATTAACGACAAATTGAAAAGACAAAACACATAGTAATCAAGACGCACAGATCAACCACAAAGAGATTAGATATGAAGTCCAAGGTTAGGGTTAGGTACATATATGTCAGGAAATTTGTTTACAGGGCTTGGGTTCTTCAACAGAATAATGGCCCAAAACACACAATTAACACAACTAAAAGAAGTTGAAAAATTCCATGTAAAGATGATCAAATCTTAGATAGCTGAAGCAGTTTGCTCATGAGAAGTGGGTTCAAATAACTGTTGACATGTGCAAAAGTCTTGTTACTGAAAGTGCATAATTAAAGTGAGGTTGTGCAGCAAAATGATACATTTAAAAATGTTTCTCTTAAAACAAAGCATTGTCTGACTTTTATTAGTTAATTTTCATTGATGAACCATTATTATTTATTATTACTTTAGTCAGTTTGAAGTTTTTTTCAGTGACCATTGTGGAGTTTTCCTTGTTTAATACCAGGACACCAACAATTATGCCCACATTTGTAACTGATGAGGACAGAGAGTTACAACCCAGAATTAGATTAGTTTACCTAATAAATGTTTTCTGTGACAAGCGTCATTTATGGTATGTAGTCTTAAAATGAGTCTTTACTACAGCTAAAAGGGTTATGTGTCTAAATACTTCTAGGTATAAAGTATAGGATTAAACACAAGTGATTCAGCTGAGAAAAACAGATAATAAACGGTTCTTTAACATTGCTGCTTGAATATGGCTCCAGATGTTTTTGCTTAAGTTAATCTTTCAAGGATTTCAAAAATCTGTTAAAAAGCCAAATGTAATACATTGCATCTTGAGACAGCTGCCACCTTTCCAAGGTTTTGACCTAATTTACCATATAGAAAATGCTTTAATGTGGTGGTTTAACCTGTAAAAGAAAAGGGTGGATTGAGGAATGTATGTGACATCATGCTTGCATCAAGGGCTGAACAAGGGGTGAAACAAAAATGAGACTCCAAAGAAACAGCTAAAATGAGTTATTTTTTGAAAATATGTTCATCTTTTAGTATAGAGTGCCAACCTTTGAAAATGAATATTTGCTTCTTTCTTTTATACACAGGAAGTCTAAAATGAAACCCCAGGAAAAGACACAAATGGAGCAAAGGATTAAAAAAAATCTTTAACACCAATTAAAATGGGTGTCTTTGAATATTTAAGCTCATGAAACATAGAAAATAAATTAATAGAACTTATTTTTATGGAGTTAGAGGGTAGAGGTTGCCTTTGTATAAGATGTAAAGGTGAATTCAAACCAGTCGAAAAACAGTGCTCACCTAGCATGTGGCGATAGAGTAGCTTGTACTCACGGATGTACAGCAGGTTCATATGGTCGGTCTAAATCTGGCGCCTTCAATTCAGTGTCACCACACCTCTAGGAGGGACTTAAAAGCCAAAAGCTCGTCTCTCGTTTTGTAATTCTTCTCAGCTGGACTAAGCTGGCAGAAGAAAAGCATCTTGGATTGCTGTGATAGCACCAACAAGGGATGTATCAACCTCAATGATGGGAGGAAGATTTGGATTTGTAAGGAGAAAGACAGGTGGCCATGTAGGCCTGTCCTTAATTGTCTCAAGGGAGTTCGGTGCCAGAGATGTCGACTCAAAACACCCCACAATCTTTCTAGTGAGGGTCGTTAAAGGGGCTGCCAGCTTAGCAAACCTCAGAACAAAACAGCAATAAAAGCTGGTGAAACCCAGAAAACAATGGATAAGCCAGATGGTGGAGTGTTCTTGCCAGATGACAATGGCCTTGGTCCTTTCAGGGACATTGCAAAGTTAATCCTTTGAAACTATGAACCCAATAAGGTGACTTGATGCTGTGTGATATAATGTTTTGTTTAGATGGCCTTAATAAGTGTGTAATTGAAAGAGCAATGAATGACAACAGAGGCATTAATTAAATGGAGTGTCATCACCAGGTATTAAGAGTGACTTATCAGAGTGATGAATGCTCCCAATTTCCAATATGCTTCCCAATTTCATATTGTAGGCACTATGAATGTTGAAATTAGTTACAATTGCGCGCCTTGTAGTGCCTCAAATGGCGAGAACATCAATGGCAACAAATAGTAGTATTTAATTGGAATCTTGTTAAGCACTCCATAAATAATGCTTCATGGTAAATCCCACTAGAGTTACTGAGAGCCAAGGCCAAGCAGAAGAAAAAATGGCCTAACCATCTGGCCTGTCAGGAGTAGAAATGGCCTAACTGCAAGTCACCACAATAATACGTGGTCCAAACCTATTAATACAGTTGCTAAAAACGAGTGTGCTGTAATGATTTTTAGCAATATTGTTACACTTGTAATGCACTAAACACAGTCAAGTTAAAACTTGAATTATTAGATATTATATCACTGAAGAAAATCAGATGTAGTTCAGGAAATTATTGCAGAAAACTCACTAAAACCATTTAAATTAGCCTTCGACTACATTCTCGATTTTATGGGTAATACTCATATTCAATCATTTAGGTTGGTGCAACACATTGCTCTAAACAATTGCTGATCACTATTTAATAAACTATTATTTAAAAATTGGTAACGTAAATTCGTAATTATTTTTCGAAAAATTGCATGGAAAGACAGAATCACTGGGTATAAATGTGTTCTTGGTGCAACTAGGGCTCAATATTATTTTGAATGAATAGAGAACAAACAAAAAGCATTATCTGCAAACATGAAATCAGTTTCTACTCTTTTGCAGAGAACAGTCGTACACATCAAGCTTGTGGGCCTTATTAAAGAAACTATGTCAAAAATGTTAAAACCAAGGTTCTTATAGCTAGATAGTAAATAACCTAGAAAACAATCAAAATATCTAAAATGTTAAATTTTGACTTTTTAATTCGACCCAGTTCATCTGTAAACAGTCTAGATATCACTATTGAGCCAGAACTCTCCTTCACATTGCACATTAGTAATATTGTTAAAATTGTATTTTTTTCCACCATTGCAGCATTTTGGAATAAGGAAATTATACTTTTCTTTCAAGATGCAGAGAAACCATATCACTATTAATGATAAATCATTAGATAAACTACAACTGGTTCAAAATTCTGCAGCAAGAGTTTTAACAAGAACCAAAAAGTTTGATCATATTAGTTCTGTGTTATTAAACTTACACTGGCTACCAGTTATTTATTGATAACATAAAATCCTACAACATAATGTACCACAATGTCTGAGTCTCAATTGTATAATCCAATATGCGAGTGGAAAAGGGTTGTGCTTTAAGGCTACTCAAATTTACCATCTTTTTCATCTTTAAAAATAATCAACAACATTTAAATCAAAATCAAAAAATTCAAACTTTAATCAAAAACGTTTTGAACCAAAAAAGTTTGACTGAACACACACTTATTTTCTTTTGGGTTTATTTAATGATTATGAATAAAGGTGTAGATCTCAAGTTTAAAAGTGTTGGGTTGGCTACTATGCTGCTATTGCAGGAAGCCCTCCTGGCTAGGTAATCTGCAGTCTCTGCTGCTATTTGTTATGCTGCTTTAGTCAAAAATGCCAGAGTCACATAATGCACTGTGCCAAAAATCATACTCTGTCTACTATTTAATTACGGTGTTTTTTTTAATGTTTAAAATCCTCTTCAGTTAGCTTTATTTACAGCTAGTTTGGGCTCCTGAGCAAAGCTAAAGTAGTGCAGTGGTATAGTGTGTGGCTTTACCTGCATGCCTACATGGCATGCCATTTCAATTACGAAACTAGGGCTGCAACTAACTATTTTTTTAATTAATCGATGAACCGGATTTAAAACTGAATCAATAAATGTCTTTATTAAACAGGTCAATTAAATGTCTGGTTTTATTTACAATATGAGTTTAAGGCATCTAAGTAGCCCAGAGAGCAATTAAACAAAAATCACACACACACACTGACACAATATGTAGCATTGTGTGTAAAAAATACTAAATTACACAAATTTGAGTATCTCTAATATGTTACCTAATCCCCATCTAAATGCAATTCATCCTACCTCACTCCCATAGAGTGCAGATACTCATAGTATCAGAAAATCAAAGTTTGATCATTAATTACCACCATTGTGTACAAGGTGTATGTATTTATAAAGCACATTTAAACACTGCTTAAGCTAGTTAAACAAAAAAAGTAACACGTTCTCCATAACTGTCATTTTACAACGTAGCGTGCTGAAGCATTCTTTGCCGTTTCGCATAGTGTGAGTGTATTTTAAGTTGCTTCACTTCAAAATTAAAGAAACTCAGGATGTTGTAGTGTTTAATCTGAAAGTTTACTGTTGAGCTCATTCATCCTCATTGGTGACTCCGACATGTCACCTTTAGTTTCAGGTGGTGTATCATCACCATGGTGCTACATGCAGGTCAAATCATTTTCACAAATTTTGCATGATACACATTATTTAGTTGTGTGAAGCGTGAAGTGCTCCCAACTTTTGATTATTAAAGCCGAAGCTTTTTTCAGCTTAATGTATACAGCAAAACTGCCTCAAAACACCCAAGTGTCACTTCTACATAGAATGTGATTTTTTGAGTTGTTTAATCAGCATGAAGTGAAGTTACACAAAGATATTTAAACATATGTGTTTTAGAAGCACTTTACTTCCAAGTATGCCTTTACTCATATTGTTGTCCGAGAAAAGCCCATTGATACAGAAGAAGATGAGGACCTCAAAGTCAGGCCTTCAGCTATTTGTCTCGCCCACATATATGCACAGCCACTGTGGGGCAGCACTAATACCTAAATATTGCCTTTATCTGTAGAGTGCAAAGGCATTAAATTTCTGTAATTGATGCACTGTAGATATATGAACATTGGATGAACTGTTCAAGTCTGATGCAAACAGGCGCAGCTTTTGGACTGATTTTTTTTGTTCAGCATCTGTGAGAAGTTAATCTGTATAACCTTGCATTTATTTTCGCTATCAAATGATGTAAAAGGTTGATTGACCATTAAGTGCTAATGATTGCATGCTTAGTGCAGTTTTTACTGGATACTTAACGTTTAGTGTGAAAAAGTTTGTCACATATTATATATGTTTATACTTAATATATTTGTTTTTGATGTTTTTCATAAATTGTATTATATCTATCAATAGCAAAAATAGAGGAAAAATGCTTGACATAAGAATACATGTGTAATAGGTCACAAAATGATGAGTAGCACTTTAAACATTTTTAAATGTGTTTCCATTTTTTAAGTATTTGTTAGGAACAGTGCATTAACTAATCCACATTTTTTATGCTTTTTTTTGCTAAAGATGCTACAAGTAAAACAAGTAAACTGCAACACAAAAAAACAATGCTCACTAACAAAAATAAACAGCTAGAAATGTAAATTTACCAGAGACATCTAGATGCTCCAGGTTAGGACATCGCGAGACCACCTCAAACACAGCTTCGTTGGATACATTGTAGCAGCCAGCCAGGTCGAGGCGGCGAAGCTCAGGGCAGCACTGTGCCAGAGTGTACAGGCCACGGTCTGAAAGTCTACGGCAGCCGCTCAACACCACCATCTCCACAGTTAAACACACATTGGGAGTATCCTGGCATAATCGGCGTGTAAGTACCCGCAGCGCTCGATCCACATGTGTCACATCACCTGTCAGGCGCACAGTCCTCCACAGTCGAGGGTCCCACACCAGGTTGTACCATCGTCGGCACACACGGGCACAGCGACACAGCTGATTAGTGGGAAGATGGGCAAAAATTTGTAGGAAGGCGTGGTCTGGCAGCATATCAACAGGGCCATCATGCTGCTGGTCTTTAGATTGGCACATTCCACTTTGAGGGTAAGTAAGGCTAGTGGTCCCAGGAGTAAAAGACAATAAGGAGCCATTGAAGAAGGCGGGTAAGGAGCGTGTGAGGATGAGTGCAGGACTAGGCGTGCTCAGGGTGCGCATACTCACATCGGAGTCTAAGGAGACAATAAAGAGAAAAACAAATTAACGAAACAAAACAACAACAACACAATGTGAAGAACACTGGACAAAAGTTTGTGGAAAATAAAAAAAACATGTATATGAACTTGCAGGATATCCCGTTTTAAATTCATCGGCATTAATGTGGAGATGTTGCTGTATTGCACAAAAATGTTTTTGTGAACTTGGCCTTAAAAAGCATTTGTCAGACACTTATATTGGAAATCCATGCATGGAATCTAGAACTTAAATTTGATTAATACTTTGAACAAAACCATGAATATTGTAGAGCTCTATAAGCATTGAAAGTGAATATGGTTTAGTAAAAAGCATGTGAAGAGCAATTGTTCCAAAGCAGATCAAGTTATGATTGACTATAAAACCACCCTACCTCTAGAAGAGTAATGCCCTTCCCTCCCACAAGCTGCTTTAGTTTAATAGAATCGATACCATCAATTGCGTCGGACTCTATTTTCTAATCAATTGCCCCCTTGCCCGTCACCCATTCAATCAGAAGTGCACTCCGCTCCCGTCTTCTTCTGGCTCCCCGGTTTGTCATCCAGTAATATTCTGATTTGAACTTCATTAGCTGTATGAGTGGATTAAAATATACACAAATAAAGCGAAAAAATTTGACGTCACAAAGATCTCACAGTGACAAAGTACAAAGTCTAACTACAGAAGAAGTTGAATAATGTAGTAGAGTAATGTAGTAATGAGGTAGAGTAATGCCGAGTTGATCCATGAACAGCTGCTGGATAACTGCCATCAACCATCACATAATGTGAATTGGCTTCCAGGCTAGAAACACACACTGTCCCAAAATATGTAATACAAAATATTGTTTGACTTGGAGCCTCAAGCTACCCCCTATTCTTAAAAGCTTTAGACCAGAGACAATAAACACAAGGACATTTTACAAAAAAAGTGTTACCAACTGATGTATTCAGAATAAGAACCACAGTAATCAAAGATGTCCAGGATCCAGTGTAAATGGTGTTGTATATTCTTTGTGGCTCTCATCCACTGAGAATATTTATTATCATTGCAAAATCCTATTTGTTTTAATCAAAGAACATTTCCAAATATGGGTTCTCAAACCTGACTAAACTCTTACCTCCTCTGCAACCTGGCATAAATTAGTAAAATGTCCAAGCTATTACTGCCAGACGCTCTAACTGCTTGTGCTCTCAAACTACCATGCTTCTAGCATACCAGCCCTAATATCTGTCCTATTATCATACTAGAATAGGGAGGGGTTGAGGGTTTTAGCCCCAGTACTCTAAAATTCATTACGTTTGAAAGACAAGTTGTTGAAATAACTTAGGCTGATCTTGGCTTCTTTCTGTTTAAGTAATTTCCTTGGTCAAACTTTTAGCTGTTCTCACCTCCAATAAGCTCAGACTTGTTAAAGACAAATGGTTAAGACTTGTGTGTTTCTGGAAATGTCACCATAAAAGAGCTGGCTGTAAAAAAGCCACGTACACTAGAATTAATCTCCTGACGAACACAATGTTTCCTTAAACTGTCTGGCCTATCCAATTTATTTACATTCCTGAGTCAGATATCCTGACCCAGAAATTATCCAGTTTCTATATCCTACTACTGCCAAGATACCTTCACCACTGAAAACCTATTAGCATCTGTGCTGTGAATTTTCTTCATTTACTAACACAAACCTTATGATTTTTATTTCCTACAGTAGAATAATTGTCATACATAACCTTGCAACAGTGAACAAATACAAATCAATAATCAATTTTACTTTATGGTGCAGCTTATTGGCACAATATTAATTATTAATGTGCATAACTGATTAATATTTATAAACACTTTATTCATTAATGTTAAAGTCAATACATCAAAAGTGACAAAAACCTATGTACAAAATGTTAGTGTGTTTATGTACAGGCATTATTTTACAAAACACCAAAAAGTTAGAATGTATTTTGCATTAGAAAACAGTTCAAAATAGTGCCAAAGGTAATATGAAAAAGTGTTTCAATACAAAACACCAAGAAAACAAAATCCACATGCCCAAGCAAACAGGGCTGACTTTGAATGGATGATCGGACAGAATAAGCTAGAGTGAGAATAAATACAAATAAGAAAATAAGAAAGACACATGATGGACAATACACACCTGATAATAATGACAAGAATAAAGGCAAATAAATAAGGAGTAATTAATCAATTAACAAAGACTACAGAACAAATTAGCAAAACATGACCGATCCATATCGTCAAACGATGATGAAAATTAAAACAAGGTACATAAAATAACACTTAACTATGACTAATTAAAGTCCAGACAAACATTGTTATTATAGTTGCATTTAGCAGTATGAATGCAATCTCTACATTATGAATGCTATATGTAAATATAATTTAGTTTTTTTTTCACATATAAAAATATAACAAAGAGAATTTTCTATTATAATACCAAAAAAATTAGCCTGAAATATTCAGCTGGAATGTGGAAGTGAGATAAAATCATCTGTTGATATACTTTTAC
>JAFMOD010001767.1:30405-54030 GCA_019802435.1 Corydoras maculifer
CCCCTGTGTTCGTCAGTTAATGTTTGGTTTCAGCACTGTGAACTCTGTGTGTGGCTAAAATAAACTGTTCTGTTGGCAACATATCCCCGCCCCCGACTACGTCGTTCCGAGTAGCGGATCCACTCACTCCGATCGGTTCCTGGCGGAACCGTAACATTACCAACTAGCCAACATGGATCCCTCGGATCAACTCTTCTGTGGGGCGGAGCCGGCGTCTTCTGCTTTCGCCGGACGGCCGAACATCTCTTCCGCCTCCAGGAGGATTTGGCAGGCACTATTGGGAAGCTTTCCTCCCAACTCAGGACTGTGCTCGCTGCTCTGCCCGCATCGCCTGCAGATCAAGGACCTGCGAGAGCGCCCACGCACTCCGTTTTTCAGGTACCGGATCTGTCTACCTCATGGGCGATGTATTTTGACAGGGTGCCTGAGGAGCGGCACGTGGGTTTCTTGGAGCGGCCCGAGGCTCCGGTGGAGCGGCCCGAGGTTCCGGTGGAGCGGCCCGAGGCTCCGGGGGAGCGGCCCGAGGCTCCGGGGGAGCGGCCCGAGGCTCCGGGGGAGCGGCCCGTGGTTCCGGTGGAGCGGCCCGAGGCTCCGGTGGAGCGGCCCGAGGCTCCGGTGGAGCGGCCCGAGGTTCCGGTGGAGCGGCCCGTGGTTCCGGTGGAGCGGCCCGAGGCGGTGGAGCGGCCCGCAGCTCCGGTGGAGCGGCCCGAGGCTCCGGTGCAGCGGCCCGAGACTCCGGTGGAACGGCCCGAGGCTCCGGTGGACCGCCCCGATGTTACGGTGGACTTGTTGCCCCCTGCGCCCTGTCAGTTGCCCCCTGCGCCGTGTCAGTTGCCCCCTGCGCCGTGTCAATTGGCCCTTTCTGTCCCTTTAGCGCCAGAGCCTACTGCCGCCCTGAATTGGGTTCCTCGTCGTCCCCGCGCCCTGAAAGGACCCCTGCGTTGCCGTCGCACCCAGGAACGACCCCGTCTGCTCCTCTATTGCGCCCTGAGACGGTCTCGCTGTCTCGGCATCCTGATTGGGCCCCCACGGTCTTCTGGGCTCCATGGGACCGTCAGCACGCACCTCGACCCACTGAGCACCCCGGTGGTGCTGACCGTCCACCCACAGGGTCCTGGGCCCCCTAGTGTCTTTACTGTTTAGTGTTTCCATGGTAGGTTCCTTTATCGGCTTTTTAGGGTGCCAGGAGGCACCCATTGACCCTCGCTCGGTCCAAGGACCATAACAGCACTGACATCCATCCATAATCAAACTTCTGTTTATTGTTGCCTGTCCAGAATTGGGGAAAAAAAAAAACTTTGTCCCTTTAGTCCCATGTCCCCCTAAAGAGACATGAGTAAAAAAAAATTATATACTGTATGTTGTGCTCACAACATTGTATGTTGTGCAAACAACATGCAGTCATAGTACACACTCTAATATATAGTGGCAGTACATATGGACATATCTACATACTGTACATAAAGAGGGTAGTATTTATTATGCATTCAGAACAGTATGCAGTATTTAATAATAGAACAATAGAACAATATTTAATTTATTTTCATAATTAAAAAATATCTATTTGGGAAAAATCTAAGAAGGTTTAACTGTGAACAGATGCCCATGTACAAAATATACTCCATTTTAATTTTCGGACACATCTATGGGGTCTTTTATCTTAACATTTTACATAATAAGAAGACTTTTGAATACAAGGACTTCCATATCCGATTAAGGTTATTAAGTATATGAAGGACTTATGACTACTTAGCCCAATTAAATTCCATCTAATACTCCTCCTAAGCCATTCAGCCAACTTAAAAATCCAATACAGATTATTCAAGCTTCCACTCAATTAAATAAACACTGCATGGCTAACATGATTATGATCTGCCACTACTGAAGTGAGTGCTAAAATGTAAAAGTACAATAAAATATATATGAAACATGGCATTTCAAAGATGTCTTTCATTCCGTTATTCTTTTTCTTCTTCCTGTCTTTCTTTCTTTTCCACTTCTTCTCTGTCTACACCTCTGTTGTTTCCCCATTTTGTCTCTCATTTTTCGTTACCTCTTTTAATTTTTACTGCAGCAATTTTTTTCTAAACTAAAAACATAAACTGATAAGTAGTGTGATGTCTAAATTCAAAGCTGAAATACACAAATCTAAATCTGTAATATACATTTTCAAAAACTATTAAATCATATCAACAATATTTGAATGTTAGATTTTTTTTAATAGAAATGTGTTTCTCATTGGTTTCTCAAGTGTAGCATGGAAATATGTTCAAGGATTAATATAAAGCATATTTGGGCTGTCAAACGAAAAGTGACACTTAAGAAAATTGATGATTTGTTTGTAAGTACAATACCCTGAATCACTGTGCATTATATAACAAGGTAACAAGGTGAGGTATAACACATACTGCATTGTTTGCGTGTGTGTGTGTGTGTGTGTGTGTGTGTGTGTGTGTGTGTGATATAAGTAATAATGGCCAGACTGCATTTTCTTTTTTGTGGAAATAGGAATACAAGGAATGTCATGTAACTGTTTAGACATTTATTTCACAGATTAAGCACCTATTTACCAACTAGTGCTGACAAACTAAATAGATATTTGTGAGCACGCTATCCAAAACAGAGAGAGTAAAATGCTCTATGTTTATCGGAGAAGAGTTCCTGCATTAATCAATTTAAAACACAGCAAAGCTAATCTTCTGGACTCTGAAATGTAATCCGAGCAGTAAATCTCCTCCCTTTTCGAAGGATGTAATAGAGATGTATTCCATACAAGCTAGTTTTCATGTTTTCTGCACACTCCCACTGACTGTACTGCAAGTGAACATGGGGTCAAACTGACTCCCTCAGTGTGTTGGTCAATTTTCTCCTCAGCTTTCCTGGTCTCCAAGAAAAACACAATCAAATTTTATATTTTAAAATAAATGCAGATAATGCACTAAGAACAAAAAAACTTTGTGTCTGATTGATAGGTGATAATAATTTTTAATACTGCAGATAAGTAACATGATCCATCATTTATTAACTAATTCCGCAGCACATTTTTGAACACTGACATGACATTTGCACATTATGCTATTTTTTCCAATCACATTATATTACATATACTACATAAACAAACAAACAATAAAATGCTATCCTATCCTACATTGTTTTGTGAAAAGACAGTTGTTATAGTAGTTAGGGGTAGTAGTAGTAGTTAGTTATTAGTAATTATTGTCACAATCTATAGTTATTATAGTTAGCTATTATTGTCACAATCTGCCACCAATGAGGAAAAGAAAAAGATTTGCGATATAGCTAAGAGTCAAAGAAAAAAAAGATTTATTGAACAATGAACACTGGAAAAAAAAAAAAACACACCGACATGCTGTATGCAGTTACAAGTGGCATAGGCAGACAATAGCTTTGATTCATCTTAGTTATTGTTATGTAATAGAAAGCGATATCTTAACAAATTAGGTAAGTAATAAGTATCTTATTTCCAGAGACGATCGGTAACTCAATAACTGGCATGCCTCTATAATGCAACTCCAGCAAGGCATACCGCTTTAATTGAAATAAATTTTGTGCTTTTAATGTGAGAGTACTTTGGCACATTGTGTTCAGAAGAAGCTGTGTTAATGTGTTCAGGAGCAGCTGTGCTCACCAACCATCAGCGAGAACACATGGACAAATTACTCACACAAACACTAGACAGCCCTTTTATACAAAATACACCAGTTATCACCAGTAAATACTCATCCTGCTGCAAATGTTTACACAAAAATGAGTTTATTATCAAAAAACTGACCTGATATTTATTTATTATTTAAAATTATAATACAGGTAGTTCTGGTCCTTAAATCTAATTGGCTGAGCAATTTGTTCAGTCATGATATTATTGACATTAATGCACAACTCTGACTGCTTCATATTTGTATTAGTGGTTGCCATACAAGACAATATTGTCCTGAGGTTTTTCAGGAACTGCGTTTTGTAATTTTGCCACTAGATTGCTGTATTTGATTGTTAAAGAAACTGGAAACCTGTTACTCAGCAGTCAGCATTCGGATTAAAATCCAGAATAGATCACATTGTGGACAAACAGTTTATTAACGATATTGCTTTCAATAATCTATATGGTTTATAATCATTTCATAACAGTAAAATAAAAAAAATAAAATAAATAATAATATATAATAAAAATAAAATTATATATATATATATATATATATATATATATATATATATATATTCATATATTCTTTCATTATCTCCCGCTTTATCTTCTATTAGGGTCGCAGTGGGGTTCTCCATGCCCATCCAGGGGAGAACGTCTCGGGTGCTGGGCAGATAGACCCAAGACAGGGCGCCAATCCATCGCTGGGCACACACTCACTCACTCAAACACACTCTATATGGGACAATTTTGAGAATTCAATTGACTTGATCCATGTTTTTTAACTGTGGGAGGAAACCGGAGAACCCGGAGGAAACCCACGCAGACACGGGGAGAACATGGAAATTCCACCCAGATGGGGATTCGAACCGGGAATCCCTAGCGCTGCAAGGCGACCCGGTTGAATAAACTAGTTTATTATTGTAATGTGTTTGTAACCATTTCATAACAGTAAAAAGGTCCTCAAGGTTGTAAGGTTTAAAAATATTATTATTATTATTATTATTATTATTATTATTATTATTATTATTATCATCATCATTTTTATTTAAATTGTAAAAAAGAAATCTTGCATGTAAAAACATTGTTTGTAAACTGACAAAATTAAGCCTTTGGCTAGAAGCAAACTGTAATTAAAATGTTATTTATATGGTTTTATGTATCAAAACATAATAAAGACATCTAGTTTTAAGAAGTTTCTAAAAGTAAGTATATAACCTCAGATCAGCAAGTCAAATTACCTCAAAGTACACCACAATACTTTATAGAATAATCTTTAGCAACAACCTAAAATACTAGTTTTTATTTTCCGGCTGTTACATTGTTCTGGGACGATTTCAGTTTCTTTTTTCTTTGTTTGGCTGTTTCCATTATACTGTAGGTCACCGCTGCAGGTCCTTATTCTCTATTTTGTCCTTTTAATTTTAAACCTTTTAATACAGAGCCACTAGCAAGACGAAAGATGAACTGTCTAAATTATGTTTTGAAATAGGTTTGATAAATCTGGTGGACAATGGGGGTGTTAGGTGACCTGTGTTGTGCCAAAGGAGATAAAGATGTTTAAAGCAAAACATGTGTAATTGCAATAATACTTTTATACATCAAAATTGGAAAATTAATCCAATTCTTTTAAAATACACAGATTAATTAGCAAATAAATAATCAGTCACAAGCTTATGTCTTTATACTGTTGATCATATGAAGTGTATTTTCAGCTTTTCACTACCAGTGTACTAAATGACTGCTGCAAAATTCAACAGCTTGATCTCTTATCCTCTTGAAAATAAAACATTTCTTTAATCAACGCTTAGTGCTCATTGAAGCCAAATGCCATCATGCAAAAAAGCTGAAATAAATTGCCACTGCCAGCTGTAGTGGTGCCAAAGAACTGTACGAAGAAGGCTGGAATGAAAGCACTCTCATTTTAGGAAATGTGTTCATTCTCTCACAGCTTATTAAAGGGTCGGGTACTTTTCCTTTTAAACCTCATTTTGTCCCCTGCATTAGTATATTTAAAATTGTTAATGGTGTATGTTTAAATATGAGAGTCCCTAAAAAACCTTGCTGTGAGTCAGTGCTTAAATTTGGTACATTAAATCAAGAACATCATACAAGAAATATTCAGACATCTGGTGCATAAATAAGAGCTTTGCCACAGCAAAGGATGTAAAAGAAAAAGGTTTCCGTGTCACCCACTAGCCCTTGTACTTCTTTCCCTCCCCTTCCCATACTGTTGGTTTGGTTGAACCTTGCATGTGATGCATTAACCAGAAAGGATCTGGAGAAACAGTTTGAAGCCTGATAGCTTTGTGTCCCAGATTGAGCCCTGCGCACTCAAATTAACCACACTCGTGCACATTAGCAAATCACAAAACTTGAACAAAAAAATAAAGGGAAAATGTGAGGAGGCTAAACATTTACAGAACTCATGTGGTTTCAATATCTAATCCAGTACTGGCTAAATGACAAAGGAGAATAAGATCTTTTAAGTACTGCTACGAGTCATATGGACAGATCACTCCAGGAAATATAAGGACTGTACATTTACCAAAAAAATATTTTGAATATTGTAAATAACAGATTAAATTATGTTAATTTAACCTGTTATTAATAGTATAACTTGTATATGGAAATACTTATTTATCTATGATTAAGTGTTGCAGATCTGATGAACATTAAATATGATCAAATAAATCTTTAGAACATACATTAATTTTAAATTAAATTTACAACAAATCATTTACATAATGCAGTTACCAATTTTAACATTTAGCATTACCTGTTTAATCCAGTGCATTTTTTCATATTAAATATATATATATATTTTAAATCATTCTAATTGCTTTCAAATATTAACAAATATTAACACAACACATTAACTTATTAACACTAATAAACAACATCTAAATTAAAAAAAAAATAATAAAATTTTTAATGTTTTGTAGTGATTACGTTTTTACAGTGTCTGAGATGCACTGCAGGTGCATCTAAAACCAGAATCAGTATATATAATCTGCATCCATTATTTTCTGCTTAATATACTAGGCACGTGGTGGGGTTCCGGATGCCCATGCAGGGAAAAACGTTTCAGAAGCTGGACATTGAGCACAAAGCAGCAATCTATTGCTGGGCACACACTTATTTACACACACACAAAAACAAACAAAACACAGACACTTTATAGGCGCGGCTACATTTCGGCCTGCCCCTGGGTTTCCGGCATCCGCTCTGCAGTGTGTAGCCAGTTGCGAATCACCTGGTTTGCTCACGAACCTCTTATCTTCTGATTTCCTCTCTGATGCCCAAGCAAGAGTGGCAGGTCCCAGCACTCCGAAGACAGATGCCTTTCCTCGTGCCTTCCCAGTCATCGCCGTGACAAGCCATGATCTCAGCCCCTTCCCTTCAACGAGCAATGTATGGAACCTTGGGTTGCCCTTCCCACTCCGTTTCGCCAAAAGAGTGCAAAGTGCATCTCTGTTGGAGAAAATGCATGCATTGTCCGCAGATTTTCAGACTACATACATCCTTATTTGTCCCAGGTTTTAGCACCATAGGAGAGGAGCGAAAAAAAAAAAAACTTTTCAAGCCCAGGAATGGCTTTACTGACAACAACAGCACATTTAAATTTCAGCTCCAATGGGCTTTACAGCACCGCCGGTGCTCATCAAATGTGATAATTATCCATAATCAAAGTCCATTACCACTGGCTCTGCCTTTTCCCTCAGCATCATCATTCTCCAGCCACACTGGGGGAGGACACTGGAGAACCCAGAGAAAACCCAGACAGGACAGAGGGAGAACGTGAAAACTCTGATTTAAATAATTGATTAAATATAATAAAAATCTATTACCCTATCAGATAAGAAGCAGGCAAAATTATAAATTGATCAATAAAATGTGTTGTTTTTTTAAATCCTCTGCTGAATTAAATAACATCGCTAATCTGAAGCACTCAGATGTCATGTGATTAAACATTGATGTCATGCAAAGACCATAAAAGTGCAACATGACCACCATTCTATAAACAGCATGTGTGTGAACACATTAGCTGGACATTTGATGAGCTAAAGCGTGGTCAAAACTTTATATGTACATTCACATATATATTTATTAAGAAAAAATTCCACCTCTTTGTTATTAAATCGATATCATTGTTTGTAAAGCATAAATACACACCAGCCTATCCCTGTCCAACTTTACAAAGAACACCCAGGTTATGATGCAGCACAGTGCCGGCCTCCTGAAAGGAAGTGATGACATCATGCGATCCGGTTGGGCACAATGGACCTGGCTGCCTACTAACTTCCTGTTCTGCCTTCTCTTCTACAACACAGGAAACCACAGTGAAGACAAAGGCACTAGTGTTGACCACGACAGTTCACAGCATAGCCAATTGGTCTGTGGTTTATATGTTTATTTTTATTTTATACCACTGTACCAAATATAATGGACAACTGGGTGGTCAGCTGCTTCTTGCCCAGTTGGGAAAGTATCTCATTAAATGTAAAAGGTTCAATTTAAGAACAAATAGCAACAGTTGAAGCAAACCATTACTTTTTTAGAACAAATATAAAACACAATTTATATCTCACAAAAAGACATTTTGTTAAATGCAATAGAAACAAGAATCTGTTGTTAGTTTATTCTCTGGAACCTTTCAGTTTTCAGTTTCATTTTATTGTAAATTAACAAATTTTAGATTTGTTATCTTTAAAAAAACAAATAACTGTTTTTACGGTCATAGTACAGGTGAGGCATATTAACCATTGTCATGACAAAAAAATGTCATAACTCAATTATGGTTAGGTTTAATTACAAGTTTAGGTTGAGAAAGCATTACTATCTATTTTTACAAACAATACATTCATAGGGCCAGTTTACCAATCAGTATGTCTTTGTAATATGGGGGGAAACTGTAGTAAACTGGGGGTGCTAACTGCCCAATGACTGTATTAAACAGTCAGGGACAGGGAGGATATGTAGACACCTCACAGAATTCACCCTGAATAGGAATCAAAAATAGGACCTTTTAGCTGTGAGGTGGAACCGCAAACTACTAAACCAGTTTGCTGTCCCACAATGACAACATTGTTTTATTTTTTGTTAATATGCTAAATGTCCCTATATTGACAGCATCAGCCCATCCATCCATACGGTACTCATACAAAAAGACCCACACACATTTCAGTCCAGATTTCTAAATCTCTGAGAATCTTTCTTGGACCAATAATACATTATATATTATTTTAAGGGGCAGAGGAGACTGAGGAGAGATAATTCATCTCCCCGTTTACTTAAACTTTTACAGGTGAACTATAGAACCCTTACTGACCAACTGTGTGACTGTATGGAATGGAAGCTTTACTGTGGCTGAAAGGGTGGTGAAGGTCCTTGTTTATGAATGCTTAGAGCATTACCAGGCACTCAACTATCTGTCATCGATGACCTTTACCACCTACATTGCAAAAGAAGAGCATGTAGCATCAACCGGGACTCCTTTCACCCATGCCCCTCAATGTCCTACCCTTAAGGATGGAGCTACCGAAGCATCCGCTCAGTCAGCTCAGGGACAGCTCTTTTCCATCCGTTACACTACTGAACTCATCCTGACTGACACGTAAAAACTTTTTCAAAACACTCTGACTTACACAATGTATGTATGGACATCATTACTATTCATGCACCTTATATAATTATTCAATACTTCACATTCCACTGTCTTTTACTGCGCAATAATGCCATCTCTGCACAATATTTATATTGTAAATTCCTGCACTTTGTATATCTGCACAATACTACCTCTTTACTACTTCTAATTTTTCTGCAATTCTGGTTGAAGTTTGAACAGAAGTTTGTTGCCTTGTACTTGTACAGAGCACTGACAATAAAGTTGAATCAATCAATTAAACATCTAGACACTTATATACCTAGTAGCAATTTAAGTCAAATTACTATTTACTTAATTTCATGACTTTTTATGTACTACAACAAACTGCATAAGATCAAGCTTGTAACATGCGGTTTTAGTTCAAAGGAAATTGGAGGTGTTTGCATGCAATCTGACACTCCATAGAGGCAGTGCATTGGGTTGTGAACTACACACTTGCAATACACATGGCATGCACAATGGCAGATCAGCCAAGAAAATGGAAAAAAAAGAACATTTCATGTGTGTGAACATATTTTTTACATTATTTGTGGTGTAAATTTATTGTAGTATCAAGTAAAACTTAGGCTAGTATAATTTTCAAGGATAAATTGACCCTCAGTTTTGTACTACTTACTTTATATTCTATTATTAAAAATTGACACATTTTTAAAGAGATGTAAAAATGTCTGCGATCCTCTGCTGTGTGCAAACGGCCCTGGAAATGCCTGGTCCTGCTTTTACCAGCATTAATTAATATTTAATTGCTCTGCATTTGTTAATACACAACCCGAGGCATATGGTAGTTATTAAATAATAAATCTAAAAATGAGGAAGGTTGATCTATAGAACAGTGATAAATTTATAAACATCCATATAAGTGGTATCACGTGTGCCATTACACTCTTTTGTTTGTTTATATGATGTTCTGAGTTCCAGCTTTGCCTTGTTTTGTGTATCCATTTATCTGTTACCTTGTGTATCCTATGTTCTGGTTTTAATTTATGAGTTTCTGTTTGGTGGGTTTGGATCACATGACCATTTCTTTCTGTATTTAGTGCTGCCATTGGTCTGTCTTAAACGATAGTTCGTCATCTTTGCCTCGTGTTGGCATTTTGTAACGAGAGTTTATGTGCTGTAGTCTGTTATGCATTAATGTTTCTGTTAACTGCTACCTGGTTGGATTTTGTGAGAACTTTTCATCTCTCTGGACACAGCCGTGTAACAATGAGGAGTTTAACTATGTATTAGATCAAATCTGCATCCTGTCTAAAATATTCAAATATACAAATCCCTCAGCATTTTGTTACACATTCCCGCTCACGCCCCGCGGTTCCTTGCTCTCCTCCACCCACTCCATGCTCACGCCCCGCTGTCACACGCATCGCACCTCACACACCCACTTCCACACCTGACACTAATGCTGGTAATCACAGATCACCCTCTCCGGATTATTAGTTGCAGGTGTGTCCCGTTGATGGCAGCGTCCTCTTAAGTCGCCGTTCCGGATCCCTCGGCGCAGAGTTTTTTGCTTTCACCGGGTTCGTACACGCTGTCGCTTCCTGCTACGCGCTACAGCTCCGTACGGGCTTCTACGCTCCTGGCGAGACGTCTCCGATGCTTCTTCTGATTCGCTGCCTCTCCTTAGGATCGCGCTCATCCGTGAAGGGCTTCGTGGACGGCACGCCCCCGCCTCGCCTACGCTGCGCTCCGCTTGCCCGTTGGTTTAGTGGTGAGCTGCGGCTCCTCGCCGCCCCTCGAGTACCATTATTATCTGGACTTTGTGTTGGTTTATGTTTCACCTTATTCCCGCCTGGAGGAAATAAACACCCTTTTATTTTTACGTATAAATACGCCTCCCTCCGTTCCTCCGGCTACGGGACGCTGCATTCTGACACATTTAAAGTGCATGAGCCATAAGTATGCCTGTGTAAACAGGACACTGCTGGATATATGAAACTTTAATGTTGCAGATTGCTTCATCAACACTTGGCAGCATACGTACGTAATTTCCAAAAAAAAACAGAATAGAAACGTGACAATTCGGGATAGCTTTATCCATAGTTAAGCACAGACTATGTGTTCTTTAAACTAAAATAAGGACACCCACATTTTTCAATATAATTAATATTGGATAAATATTACGCTTTTTTTAAACAAAAATTAATTAGTAAGGATGTCTCCAAATGTCCTGCACATCTATATACTGTTAGCAAATAAATAACAACAGTGGATAGAAAGGAATCTTTTTATGGCCATATGAGACTATATTTTTTCAATTCATGATTCTTTGCTCAATAAATGTACATCTGTTAGTCATTTTTCCAAATCAGCAGATTTATGGTTTAGTCTACAAACAAATGGAAATGATTCAAATCCAAACTCACAGTGGAGTAGCTGTATGGCAAACATGACTTCATAATATATACTATAACAGTTTAGAATTAAAGGTGCTCTGTAATTGAAAAAGAATGCTATGGAAGAAATGTACTAACCTTTGCCAAATTTATGTGAACACTAGTTGCAGGCCATCAGGGCCTTCAAGGCCTTCTCTAAAGGCCTAAAAATATCTGACTCACAGACTGATGCTAATTATACTTTGTCTATGAATACCTATTTATCATATACTTATTTATTATATAGAAATCATATAATATACAGACATTATTCCAAATACCCGTCCATTTTCTTTCATAGCGTTTGCCCCAATTTGGGCCACTTCCAGATGTGTATTTTCGTATTAAAACAATTAACCAATCACATTTCAGCATCATTGGTTGAATTTTGTGGGCCTGGTAGCATCAAATAAGTGTCGATCAACCTGTTGCTTTAACCAATCAGATTTTGATTTGGTGACACAAAAGCAAATCAAAGCAATAAGGCATAAAAGGGCATGCATTATTGTGACTAAATCACCTCTTTTACAAAATTACTATACAATAATGCACAACCTCAAATGCATGATTGCTTTTTTAAAACGCTTACAAACACACCATAATAAAAATTAAAAAAAACAAGGTTCAGAAATGCGCTTACTGAAAGCAAAATCATCGATAAACTGTTCTTCCAGCATAAATCCTTTTATTTTATTAAAATTGTCAATAAATGCTGGAATTTCAAGAGGCTAATACTATGTCAAATTTTCATGTCCACATTTGGGAGGTAACTGCAGTAGAGGAGAGGTGGTAAATTGGATAGACCCAAAAAAGTTGAGAGTGAAGCAGTGTCATTTGAAATTTTTGAAGAAATCTGGGCTGACAGGAAAGGAAATGATACAAATAGAGGATATAAAAGGAGAGGGGGTATATGCTAAAATGGTGTGAGAAGTAGGAATTTGGTTAAATAATTGGATTTTAATAAATTAAGTGCTAGGAAATTACACAGTGATTAAATCTATATTAACATAACTAGATAGATAAAGAATACTTTATTATTCCCGGTGGAAATTTCCTGGGTAGTGCACAAACCCATTGCAAACCATCAGAAGTCTAACCATTCAACAATTTACTACTATTTACTTCACTGAAAACAATCAATAGGGCATTTTGAGAAGGTGACTACCAATTTAATGATGAATTCATACTGAGAACACACTTTTTGTTATGAGGTAAAATATCCATGCTGTGAAGTTTGAACTATTATTCCTCAATATTTCTGATTTTCCATTTCCATGTTTAGCAAGATGCCTGCCCAGTGTTTCAGTACTGGTATCTTGGTACTTAATGAAGAACAGAATGGGTTTGGAATTTTCTGTTTATGGCTTTGTTCCTGTCAAATATCATCATGACAACAATCTCCACACCATGTAAAATGTTTTTCGACACAAGTTTTTTCAGCTATTGACATTTTAGAAACTTATTGCTGAGAGCAGATCTATTGTTGGAGGGCAAGGGTCATGAGGTTGGGCTTTTTTGGTATGAACAAGAAAATTAAACTATACCTAAGTGATGGAAAGAGGAAAGCATTAATGGAATTGGAGGCGAACTTTGTGAGAGAAAAACAAAAAAACAAAACACAACAAAAACACCTTTGGAAATGAACTGAACAAGTGAAACATGGAAATGTACTGATGGCAAAAAAAACTAGATCACTTGTCTTCTTTGGCAATGTGACTAAAGCGAACAAAAGCATTTATATCCAAACTACCTGCAGAGTGCTCCTTTCAGATAATGCATAGCTAAAGCTAGGCTGGTGTGTAAGCTGTAAAGTTAGGTCAATCGATAAATTGTTTCCTGAGCATTCACATGCTTGCATAATATTAATCATTACAATAAAAATTACTAGCTTTACTGGTGATATATAAACCCAATCCCTAATAAATTTTACTCAAAAACATGAACAAGATAAAAACATATTATTAGATTTTGTGTTTTAACCATCTTTTGGCAGAAAGACTTCGGGATCAGGTCGTTGCCTTGCTTGCATGACCCACATTTAGAGAACTTCATTGCTTTATGATATCACTCATTTAAAAGTGTTTGGCCATTTTGCAATTTTATTTGAAAGTAGTATTCTGTAGTATAGTTTCACTAGCAAAATATCACAATTATACTATATATAATGTTTATGATAAATAAAAAAAGCTTTTTATTTCTTATATTTGCACACAGTAAACCCTTTTTTGGGAGCACTTGTATACATATTTTGAATATAATTATTTAATAATCAATCATGTGGCAAATAAATCATGTTTTAAATTTTTTATTAACTGCCAGAAAATAATTTTAAAAATATTGATTGCAGAGATTTTGACATGAGTTGGCCATAACGTTTGTATAACGTTTGATCTGGGACTTTCACACGAACCAGTTCCTAGAGTTATGCAGAATGGTGCAATAAAAAGTATCCAGTAACTGGAGTGCTGCAGAAGTATTTTGTTGATGAGAGATGGAATGAGCAGACTGGTTCAAGCTGACAAACAGTTTACAGTTCTTCAGATAATCACAGATAATTTACTGTTAGTAAATTCAGAAATATTCAGTAACTTCAGAATTTAAGATTAAGAACGAGAGGAATTTTGCAGTATAAGTATAAAGTTTCCAATAGCACTCCTTGTGAATCCCAGCATAATCAAGCTAACAAATTTAAGTCTCTAGCAATAAAAATGTAAATGTTTAAAGCAGTCAAACCTAAAACATAATACAGTATAAACACTGTTACCAGAGCAACACGAGAATTGAATTAACTTTTTGTTAGAAAACAGCTGAACAGAGACGTAATATGGAACCACATTATAGTCAATTCTGGCATGCCAAAATGGATAAACCAACCACATGTAATACTTGTGCAGACTAATTCAAGCCTGAAATATGGTTTCATCAATGTTGAGCTCAGGAAGTTCATCTTTTCCAACATTGTTGATTGTTTTTAGAATTGCAGAAATTAATATTATAACAAAATATACAGCTGCCTGAAGATAGTCGGTCATCCATGGTTAAATATTATTTCTCCTTATATGTCGATCTTTCCCGACAAAGCTAATGATAAGCCCTATGTTAAGATTTTCCTTTGAGGATCACTTGTCTACTGCAGATCTCGATTTAGGCTTTGCATCAACTGTCAACTCGCATTGCAAAAATAACAAAATGATGGATGACAAAGCTGTAACCACACCAAGGCCTCAATCCCAACCACATGGCTAATACACATTCCAAACCTTGAAGCTCCTGATCCTCTGGTATAAATCGAATCAGTATTTTAATGTTTAATATCACTAAGATATGTGGGCATGCTCGACCCAAACACATGAGACAGAACTTCAAAAGACAAATAGAATTTTTAAAAGTCTAACATTATTTCTCAGAGCACTTTAACATCTTACATAGTGCATCATATTGGACGAAATCATAGATCAGAGGTAGCCAACATGGTGCACATGGGCACCTCTTCGCCCGCATGGACCATGGACCACCTAAAAATAGCACTGATATGGCTAAACCTTTTTTTTCTCTAGGTGAACAAATGTCACAGGCAGGAAAAACAACACATCATTTAGAGAATATGATATTATTTTATGTGAGATATAAATTATGCACTCAAGTGGCTGCTTGAGAAAGTTATTATTTTTTATTTTGAGTCCCATAATCTTATAAATTGCATTTTAAATACCATGACTGAATGGAGAACTACTTACAAACGTTATACTTTATCAAAATCCCCGTTTAGTATATTTATAAAGTAAATCCACCAGTAAATACGCAATTGTCAAAGACGCATTTGTGCCAGCAAGGGACCATATATAAAATGGAGACAGGTAGGGACAAAACCAATGACAAAAGGATCCCACAGTTGTTCATTTAAAAAAAGTTCATGACTTTAGATGTTTAGAATGTGTTTTCTCCAGAGTACCAGCACGAGCACGAGAGAACACTCCTACAACATGCATGATGTAAATGACTAAAGAAAAAAGTCTGTGAGAAACAGAAATTAAAAACATTCATGCAGTTTCTTTATCATCACAACTGATAAGTGTCTACAGGCCAAGCACAAGGAATGACAAAAACAAGATTCGGTCCCAATATTTAAGATTCCGGTTTTTTTTTTTTCTGTAATTTTTACCCACCAAGGTATGGAACAAAATGGCCAAGCACAAGGAATGACAAAAACAAGATTCGGTCCCAATATTTAAGATTCCGTTTTTTTTTTTTTTTCTGTAATTTTTACCCACCAAGGTATGGAACAGAATGGTACAGTCCGACCCTCACATAGTTGAGGGTCTGCTCCAATTAGCTTAAGGGGACTGGGACTATAGATTCCACCAACACATAGTTTTTGTAAATTACTTAATAATCCAAATATTGCTCTATCATCTGATGATGTGCCCCGCCCTGGTAACAGAAGGAGACCCTTTAATGCTAGGACACTCTTGGATCGCTAAACAGGTATCTCGGTGAATGTAATGGTAACATTGCATGCATCCTCTCACTGATAACCCAAGATGTCTTACACCCCAATAAGACATGTGCACATGATGGTGGGGTTCAGGTTAAATGTATCAGCCTACTTAAATGAAACTCAGCAAGTTCCAAAATGGGTAAGTAATGCTAAAGAAGCATTGATTTATATGAAACTCAAAATCAACAAGGAGTATTTTCATGTCCTTATTATGACTTTCATAAATGTTAAAATGGGAATCCAAAAGACTTCCAGACTTCCAGCTCGCAACAATTAAGGTTCTTTAAACCTGAAATCCCATGCTAATGGATTTGTTGTTTTAATGTAAAATAATGTTTCTATTATTTCATTGTTATCTAAAACAATAAAAATAACTTCTTCATCATATTTGACATAGAATAATATTCCGGGTGTTGTGTTAAATGTTTTTGGACAGTGACTGTACTTTTTAGGCCCCTTTTGCTGCGATTTCAGCTCTTTTGGTCATCTCTTTTGCTCTTTTCAGCTCTTTTTGCCGAAATAAATAGACTATAGTTTGATTGTAGTTTGTTTTCTATTTAGCCATGATATATTAAAAGTGATTTACAAAAAATGTGGACAAATGTGGAATACTAAACTGTACCGACCGACAAATGTGTAAACAAACAAGTAGCTTTCCTACTACTGCATAAGCACATGAGCAAAATTGTTTCAGAGAGTGTGCATACCCTACAATGAATAAATAATATAAACAAAAAGGCAAAAAGGTGCATATTGAATTGGACATCAACACCTGCATCAACCACATTCAGACCGGTCCATGCTGCCTTCCAGGGAATTTAAGGCATCCCGCTCGCTCCTCTATTTAATGTTCAATGAGTTAATCATGACTTACTGAGCCATGCCACCCAAAGTTATGGGGACACCACTTGCTCAAACAGTCCCCAGATGCACACTGGCCAGCATAGTCGGAAAACAAAAAAAACAAACACTCACATGTGCTAAGCCTTATTCAAAAACAATCAGCAGCCAAGTCAAACCGTTGCCGTGTCTGATAACATACATGCAGTAGGTAACACAGTAAATGCATAAGCATTTGTTTGAACTGATGCAATGTATGACCATCCAATGTCCCAGAGTCAAACTGTAAGTTATTTAATGGCTTGATGCTGGGAACATAATTGGCTTCAGATGCATTTGCAGAAGTGATGAATCACAGATGCATCTAAGCTATTATTCAAGTCAGAGCTGCATGCCATTATGTGGCTAGAAGCAAAAAAGCAAGCATGTACACTTTTAACGTGCTGTGCTACTGCATTCTGTTCTGAGCAGTTTGTGAATTAGAATGCCCAAACTATTTATCAGACTTTGCCCCTTGCCATACATGGAGCAGAAGAGGGATATACAGTAAGCATGTGCACTGCCACTCCGCTGTCTGTCTGGGCGGAGCGAAGATAACATCATTGATCTGCTGAACCAAAGATCAGACAACAGAGTGGTCAGCTGTCATCCAACTGCCGACAGTGATAGAAACCAAAGTCAATCTGTGCTTGCTGCCTATTGCCGTGAGCTTAAGACCGAATCGGTAAGCACACTTTGGTTTTTCGTTCATTTCATTTATACATTGTTGTGCTTGCGCAATATTAAAAGCAGCTTTATGTTTGTAATGTTAACTCATCTGAGGTATCGTCTAGCAGTATGAGTGGTATGCAAGATTTGCACATGCCCGGACATTATCATTTTATTTATTATATATATATATATATATATATATATATATATATATATATATATATATATATATATATATATATATACTTCGATTTTTCCACATTGTGGGAATAATAAAGTACATCAATCAATATATTATTTTGATGATGCTGAAATAAATCTTTTAAACCTTTATTTAACGTTTATCTTGTAGTTTTGTCTCATGTGGTTGGTTCCGGCATACCCGGAAGGGACTTCACGGTGGCTTAGTGGTTAGCACATTTGCGCTTAAGTGCTGGGGATCCAGGTTCAAATTACGATCTGGGTGGAGTTTCCATGACCTTCCCATGTCCACGTGGGCTTCACCCGGGTTTTTCAACTTCAATCCACAGTCCACAAACATGGATTTGTGAACTGTAAATTGAATGCTCTAAATTGCCTCATATAGTGTGTTTTTGTGTGTGTGTCTGTGTGTCCAGCAATAGATTGGCACCCTGTCCTGTGTACATTACATTACATTTACAGTTGCTTGTTTTGCAGACAGTTTTATCCAAGGCGACTTACAAAGTAAGTAGCACAAAGTATGAGCATGGGGTGGGCCACAGCATCTCTGGAGCAATTAGGGTAAATATCATTTCTTCAAGATCCCACAGTGGTGATTAAAATGATTTATAATTTTGTGAGATCAAAGATCCCTATGTGTTTTTTTCTTTCCAAATAAAGGAAAGAATCTTATTTTTTTCCCTTTAAAAAGCCACTCAATGCACTGAACAACTTTCTCATGGGAAAAAGGAATCCACACTTCACTGACCTTCACAAACCTGCAGCAGGGCATCATGACTATCATCTAGAAGATTTATAATGGCGAGAGATTTCTGGAAAGAAAAACAGAGGGCCTCTGGCTTAAAGCAGTGCTCTGGCAAACATCTTTAGGCATCAAACAAGCCTTCCTTTCTTATAGCCTTAGGCAAGAGGCGACTCTGAAACAACCAAGGCCTCAATTTGCAACACTTCTTTGCAAAGCATGTTCTCTTACGGTAGGCCAGAACAACTTTGAGGATAGTTTGCATTTAGAGTGCTATTATGACATATTAAGTTGTTCAAAAGTATTTAATACTTTACGGGTGTTAATATTGTATATTATGAAATTATGTTCTTCACTCTTTGCTTAGTTATCAACTGTTTTGTCTCACAAATATGTAAGATTTATTATGTATAATTTATTAAATTATTAAATATATACAATATTCACCATTCAAAATTAAGATAAGATTCACCTAACACTACTTAGATAGCAACCTTAAGCTGTGTTTTAACTGAATGCATAAATGTATTTTACATCAGTTTAATGACTTGCTAGATACAACTTTTGTTACACATAACTTTAGAGCTTTAGAACTTTTCAGCACATAGACAAGGAACCACCATGCTATTTTTAGTAGGAATCAATGTCACCCTCAGACTTACTAATATTGGTTGAAAGAGAGAAGACTGAAACTCAGAGTTGCCATTGTTCACTTTGACAACAGACAATGTAAATCATTAATAAAAAGCATTAATCGCTTCTTGGAATTACTGATCAGAGAATAATTAATTCAGAGAATAAATAGAGCTGAAAATTACCTTTACTCTCCCAGAAAAAAAAAGACTTGCCTACTTCTTGTCTTACTTCCAACGAAATTATATTTTGGTATATTTTTAAGTTACTTTTTTAACTCAAATAAAAAAAAAACTTATGCAAATGCTCAGTTTAGTTCAATTACCCCAATTGGCATTATTTTCTTTAGCTTTTCGATTAGCTTTTAATAGATTTTTGTTACTTAGAATATCAACAATGCTTTATAGAACCCAATCACTTTAATCTTCCATTTGCGTTATTTGTCCTGTTGGCAGCTTTAACCTATAAATTAGTTTGGAGATCAGGTGTAGGCAATGAAAGAGAACATCTGATTTGCAAATGAGTTTAGATTATTTACAAACGTAATCGATGGGGTCTATTAGTATGTCTCTTTGTTACATATCTGATGCAAGCCTTGATTACATAACCTGACATGATAGCAGCATGATTAAATAAGCTGAAGCAAAAGTACTTGAAGCAGCAAACGGAATATTCATCAACTACAAAACATGAACCTACACACAAAGAACAGAACACAATGAAACACGTATGAATAAATAATGATAATGAAGAGGTCAGAAATTCCAGAAACAAATGTCAAGTAAACCAAAACATTCATTCATTCATTCATTATCTCCTGCTTTATCCTCTATTGGGGTCACGGTGGGGTTCCCCATGCCCATCCAGGGGAGAATGTTTCGGGCGCTGGGCAGATAGACCCAGGACAGGGCACCAATCCATCGCTGGGCACAAACTTACTCACGCAGACACACTGTATATGGGGCAAGTTGGAGAATTCAATTGACTTGATCCATGTTTTTGGACTGTGGGAGGAAACCGGAGAACCCGGAGGAAACCCACACGGACACGGGGTGAACATGGAAACTCTACCCAGATGGGGATTCGAACCGGGAATCCCTAGCGCTGAGAGGCAAACGTGCTAACCACTAAGCCACCGTGCCGCCGTAAACCAAAACAATAGAACCCAAAAGTATAAGCTTGCAACTAAGTGCAAAAAATGTTGTGTGTAAATAGGAAAATAATATATTGTATTGCAGTGAAGAGTAGAACACACGTACTTGAAAGTGGAAGAGATAAAGCTATGCTCTTAGCTAAAGATGCAGGAACTTGGCACAGTGCAGTGCAAAAGAACCACCCCTAACTAAAAGACGGCAGCCAGAATTTGTGATAAAGTGAAGCAGAAAGATAGTGCAGACTAAATTAGCAAAAGTTAATGAAACTGGGGGCGGCACGGTGGCTTAGTGGTTAGCACGTTCGCCTCTCAGCGCTAGGGATTTACGGTTCGAATCCCCATCCGAGTGGAGTTTCCATGTTCTCCCCGTGTCTGCGTGGGTTTCCTCCGGGTTCTCCAGTTTCCTCCCACAGTCCAAAAACATGGATCAAGTTAATTGCATTCTCAAAAAAAATTTCCCCCTATAGAGTGTGTCTGTGTGAGTGAGTGTGTGCCCAGCGATGGATTGGCGCCCTGTCCTGGGTCTATCTGCCCAGCACCCGAGACGTTCTCCCCTGGATGGGCATGGGGAACCCCACCGCGACCCTAATAGAGGATAAGCGGGAGATAATGAATGAATAATGAAACTGGGCTATGAGACATACCAAAATCTTCTCGCTAAGCAAGAGGAATTAAAGGAAATATATAAAAAAAGAAAAAAAGAATAGGTGAAAAAGAAAACAGAGAAATTAAATGTAAACAGAATTTAAAAATTATAAAATTATATTCATGAATGGTGATACCACAAAATAAGGGAACACAAACAGAACATATAGCAAATCAAATATTTATTGGAAAACAAAAGGAAAAAGAGGATTAAACACACATTATAGGTATATAATGTATAATGTTGTAAAAAGCAATGCATGAATGGTGATTGTTGATTACAGGTGATGTCATGTTGTACATGTTGTATGAGCTTGTATGCTTTGGGACCTAAATTGTGCCACAAATATAAGGGTAATGCCAGGTACCTTGGGCCAGCTGCCAAATGTGCAGAGAAGCAAACTTTACAGTACCACAAGAAACCAACAACCAAATAAAAGACAAACCAGTGTTTAAAAGTGTATTACTATATTTAAAGTTATATTTTACAGCTCTAAAATTTTAGCGGCTGGTTGGGAGGTGAGTGATGTGCTGGTTGAAACTTATTGCAGTAGAGAAAGTCATTCTAGGCCTATGCAACAGACCAGAGCTTACGTACAATCCAGAAACAAAAGAGGTATGGCAATATATCTAAATTACAATCCTTACCACCAAAAACACATCCTCTTGTTAGCATGATGTCAATTTTCAGTTTAAGATTCTATGATATGTTAAATAAGACAATATGTGGTGTGTCCACAAATTTTGGACTGGCTGTTGTTTATATAAAATTTTAATTTAGTCCTGTGACAAAAAAAAAATATTGTTATTATTTATTATCATCATTAATTTGGCGACACGGTGGCTTAGTGGTTAGCACGTAGCTCGCCTCTCAGCGCTAAGGATTCCCGGTTCGAATCCCCATCTGGGTGGAGTTTCCATGTTCTCCCCGTGTCCGTGTGGGTTTCCTCCGGGTTCTCCGGTTTCCTCCCCCAGTCCAAAAACATGGATCAATTCAATTGAGTTCTCCAAATTGCCCCATATAAAGTGTGTATGTGTGCGTGTCTGTGTGAGTGAGTGTGTGACCAGCGATAGATTGGCGCCCTGTCCTGGGTGTGTCTGCCCAGCGCCCAAAACGTTCTCCCCTGGATGGGCATGGGGAACCCCCTCCCCCAAAGAACCTAATATAGGATAAAGCGGAAGATAATGAATGAATGAATGGATGGATCATTATAATTCTGTCTGAGTTTTAAGTTTAAGTTATATATTTTAAAAAAATATTGATATTGTGCAGAAAATAAACAATAAATAAAAATTAAGTCTGTTAAATTTGCACATTACTTTCTCACATTAAACATTGCTTTCTCACATTGATGCATATATGTTATTCATTAGACAGTTTAAAACATATTACACAAAAAGTAATAAGGAATGAATTCATTTTTTATTTATTTTATCTTTTTGAATGTTTAGGAGTGCTTTAGTCTATCACAAAATTCACAGGACAAAGGGGAAGTGATTGTCAGTGCAAACTCTTAATTTGAGCTGGTCAAAAATGCGACTATTATTATATACTTGACACTGCAAGCTGCAATGTGCCTCCATTTTGCTAGGAAGTATTTTTACTAAACATTTAGATGGCATTAAAGGTATTTTGTAAATTTATTGAAAAAAAAAAAAAAAACTTTAAAAGTTAATTTCCAAAGTTTTTGTACCCGTTTTTTTACTGATACAAGATAGTAATATTGAACAAAAAATTCTCGCAAACAATCAACAATGGTACTCTGGCACTCTATTTAGGCATTTAAAAGTTTAGGCTTTTTCTACAATTTAGTGAAATCCAATTTTCATGTAAAATCTGCATGAATATCCTTTCAGACTTCAGAATTCAGGTTTAATAAAGTAAAGTATTCTAAGCATTAACTCTTAAGGGGGATAAAAAACTCCCTGGTGTTCTTAATGTTAATGGAAGGAACCTTGTGAGGATCAACAACATTAACAGTACAGGACACCGATGTACAGATGTACAGCAATGTACAGCAGTGAGTTAGTAGTGGGGAAGAGATTCCTATCTCACAGTTGCAATGTATTTTGTCTTTTTTAATAATTATATCCATCCATCCATTATCTTCCGCTTGTCCGGGGTTCGGGTCGCGGGGGCAGCAACCGAAGTAGGGAGACCCAGACCTCCCTCGCCCCAGCCACCTCCACCAGCTCGAATGGGGGAACCCCGAGGCGTTCCCAGATCAGCTGAGAGATATAATCCCTCCAGCGTGTCCTGGGTCTTCCCCGGGGCCTCCTTCCAGCCGGACTTGCCTGGAACACCTCCCTAGGAAGGCGCCCAGGAGGCATCCTTACCAGATGCCCGAACCACCTCAACTGGCTCCTTTCAATGCGGAGGAGTAGCGGCTCCACTCCGAGTCTCTCCCGAATGACCGAGCTTCTCACCCTGTCTCTAAGGGAGAGCCCAGCCACCCTGCGGAGAAAACCCATTTCGGCCGCTTGTATTCGCGATCTTG
>JAFMOD010001767.1:61703-90414 GCA_019802435.1 Corydoras maculifer
GGGCTGAATAATTTTGCACATCGCACTTTTCAGTTTTTTATTTGTAAAAAAATTGTTGATTCATGTATAACTTTCATTCCACTTCACAATTGTATACCACTTTGTGTTGGTCTTTCACATTAAATTCCAGTGAAATATATTTATGTTTGTGGTTGTAATGTGACAAAATATGGCAAAGTTCAAGGGGTATGAATACTTTTGCAACCCACTGTATACTATTTGTTATATAAAATACACATATTTACTATATTAATGTTTTGAATATAGAGGTTTAGTTTTGTTGTCTTTATTTATTAGTGAATAGGCTGGACCTACACAGTAAGCATTAGACTTACTTTTTATCTAATGTTCTATTTACAGTGCATTGATAACAACTACTATAGTGTAATAATCATTGTGTGAATAGAAGTGAATATACAGTTTATGTAGCTTAATAAAAGCAAAATAATTTTTTGTTGATTTATTTTAAACTTGAAAAATAGATTTAATGTAAAAAGAATATTGTTAATTGTATCGAATCTTATAGTGGGGCAATTCTTAAATATCAAAAATAATTAATAATCGAATTATTGGTTTGAATAATCAATATTGAATTAAATCGGCAAAAAAGATCTGATTTATGCTGCTAGTAGTTTGTCCATTGGATCGGACCACACAGGCCAGTACACTTTCCCCTCAGACATCAGTAAGCATTGGCTGCCCATAACCCAGTCAACGATATTACCATGGTTCACTTGGATCACTGAATCCTACTATTTGAGGATGTCCCATAGATGCTTAAAAGTGTTTAGGTCTGGAGGCAGGCTTAGCCAGTCCAGCACCTTTACCCTAATTTTCTTTAGCGAGGCGGTGGTCGTCTTGGATGTGTGTTTGGGGTTTCAAAAAAGAAGGGGATCATGCTCTGCTGCAGTATGTCACAAAACATGTTGGTATTTATACAGCACCCTATAGCCAGAAGCACTCATTCAACCTCAAATCACGACACTCCCACCATCACGCTTGACTGTAAGCAAGACACATTTGTACTCGTCACATATGTATTTGTACTTGTCACCTGTCGCCACACATGCTTGACAGCATCTGAACCAAATAGGTTTATCTAGGTCTCATCGAACTATAGGACATTGTTCAAGTATGTCCTTAGTTTGCTTGTCTTTCTTGTGCATTATCTTTAGAAGAGGTCTCCTTCTGGGATGAAAGCCATGCAGACCAATTTAAAACAGGCTGCAAAGCCCCTTTAACCTGCAATGATGGCAGCACTTAAACATCTCCAATACGCTTCAAAGCCAATCTCAGGATATGACGCTGAGCATGTGCACTAAACTTCTTTAGTTGAGTCCTGCTCTGAGTAGAACCTGTCCTGTTAAAACACTATATGGTCTTGGCGACCGTGCTGCAGCTCGAACGAACACCAAGCTAGCACATTCACTGAGCTAACACATCCATGTGTGCATGTGGTGTATTAAAGCATAAAGAAGATCTGACTGGTCTCGACTAAACATACTACTCTACATTCTTTTCATCCTCCCCTTGCCCGACTACTGTTCTGCATTTCTTGCTAGTCTCCATGCTTGCACGTTCAGGCTTTACAACAGATCCAGAACTTAACAGCTCATCTTGTGTTCAACCAACCCGAAAAATTTCATTTCTCTTTAAGCTTCCAGTAACTTAATTTAATGCACTGATTTTGGCCTACAGGATAATCTCTAAATCTGCGCCCTCTTAAAACTCTTTTTTCCAAAGATCAAACCTGACTTGTTCGCTGCACTCTAATGATGAATGTTTACTTGTCAACCTCTCTTTTGAGATTCTCACTCTATTTCCGTACAACATAGCTAAATTAACAAATTTCTTTCTTCATACTTCATACTTGTTTAGAATTTGAATAAAATTGTAAGTAACTGTTATTGATGGATGTAACTGTCAACAGCTGAGTAAAATGTTAGCATCCACCAAATACTTTTCAAGCAAGGATGCATCATGATTCACTATTTTAATGTTTTTCAGCATAAGATTGCAAAGAATTTAGGTCTTTTAAAATCTAGTTATTCCCATGAAACGATTAAGGAAGTCAAGAGAAAAATCCATAAGTAAAATGCATGCTACCTTGATGTGATCGACATTACTACTTATTTCTCTCTATTGGCTCCCTGTAGTTGCTCGCATTCAGTACAAGTCACTGATCTGGCCTACAGTTCTGGATCTTCCCCCTCTTACCTTAACTCTATCTTTTCAAAGTACACTCCGGCTCATTCACTTCGCTCCAGTGATGATTGTCGCCTGGTGATTCCACCTCGCCGAGAAGCTAATTCTCACTCCGTGGCATTCACCACCACAAAATGGTGGAACGATCTTCCCAACTCTGTCCGTTAGGCAGAGTCATACGGCATTTCTAAGAAACTACTAAAGACACATTTTTTAATGGGGGGGGGGGTGTGCAGGATCAGATAATGATCAGGTTTGATAATCCTACAGTGTAGCTGGTTTTCTGAATAAGTACTGACTTTTGTTGTTCTCATTTGTAAGTCGCTTTGGATAAAACCGTCTGCTAAATGACTAAATGTAAATGTACATAGCCAAGTAAAGTAATCTGTTTTGCCTACTGTGCTTACACACATAGGAATCTGGAGTGAAATGCACATATACTTTATATACACTCAGTGAGCACACATGCCTGAAGCGGAAGATGCCTTACCCAATAGCATTTCAGCCATAGCACCTAGTAGGACTAGGAATGGGCCACAAAAGTGCAAATTGGCCTGTAAGTAGAAAATCATTGTCACTTAACACAGTTTGCCTAAGCATCAAGAATTTCAAACCTGAAACTTTATAATACAAAGAAAAAAACATGAATATATTTATCACAATTTTGCACATTTTGACTAAAATCATCTTTGATGGACTAATAAAAATGTATTATTTAGTTAGACCTGTCTTGATTTTAGTTTGTCTTTTGAAAAATGGACATCAAATTCTATGTGCCAAAATAGCATTGGCTACCCAGACTATGTAAAATGGATGGTACAGCTTGCATATGTGATTTACATACTCACTAGTTATGGAGAATGGGGACTAGGGAGTAGTTATGCAAGGTTTGCATTGGTATGCTGAAAATCATTGGGCTGTAGAGAAGGATAAGTAATAAAAGCTCTGTTTGGGGCTTTCATTCCATGTCATCAATTCCACACTAGATAGAACTGGCTGCTACCCTTCTCACATAAAAGATGCTAGTTTCAGATCGACTTGTAGCTTGTAGGAGAGTAGAGTGACAGTGGAGCTGCAATAAAATGATGATTTGTACTTGAAAGGCAAAGTCAAAGAAACGTGAAATAATGGACCTTACACGTGGCTAGTCTATATTAATTGTCTGTGTGTCTGTGAATGGAAGACTTATTTGAAAACTTGCTGTTAAAAAGGATTAAACAAGGCATCATCTCATCTCAATTCATGCAATTTTAATTTAAATGCATAATTTTTAAGCTTATGAGTGGTCTTTATTAACACATTGTTTAATTAACATTAAAATATATGTGCTGGCTTTTTCGTTTTGTTCGTCTCTTTTTAACATCCGATACAACATATGCATGCTACCTACTCCAAAGCTGCAGATGGCTCTACCTTATTATTGTCTTTTACTTTCCCTTATACTTCATAAGAGAGAAAGTGCAAAGAAAGTGAAATGTTACACACTCAAAATACAGAATCATCTTTTTTTTATTATTCCAATGTTGATAAAAAAATATTTCTGCCAAAAGATTTTTCTCCAAACCCCTTTTAACTCTTTTAAAAATTTCAGATACTCCACCACGTCCCAAATGCGAAAACACTAACATCAACTGTAAAACATGTCGGCAATTTGGTTTTCACATGGTGGACTGATCAGACATCAGATACATAACAACTGAGAAAAAACAAATATCAGTGTTACAGTAATTCATACCTCGATCATCATGAATATGTACTGTATTCAATGTATATTATTATATATTCTTTAATATATATTATTTAATGTATAATGTATATTTATTTACAGTAAGCTATACTGCAACTGCTATAGTGTGATAAACATTGTGTAAAAAGAATACAGTTTATGTATCTCAATAATGTATCTTGGTGAGTTATTTAAAACTTAATAGATTTAATTTTTTTTTAAAAAGTATTTTAATCGTATCGTGGGGAATTCTGAAGTATGAAAGATAATTGAATCGTTGGCTTGGAGAATCGATAACGAATCAAAACAAAAATCAGTCTTGTCTCCGGCGGCACGGTGGCTTAGTGGTTAGCACGTTCGCCTCTCAGCGCTAGGGATTCCCAGTTCGAATCCCCATCTGGGTGGAGTTTCCATGTTCTCCCCCTGTCCGCGTGGGTTTCCTCCGGGTTCTCCGGTTTCCTCCCACAGTCCAAAAACATGGATTAAGTCAATTGAGTTCTCCAAATTGCCCCATAAAGAGTGTGAGTGTGTGCCCAGCGATGGATTGGCGCCCTGTCCTGGGTCTATCTGCCCAGCGCCCGAAACGTTCTCCCCTGGATGGGCATGGGGAACCCCACCGCGACCCTAATAGAGGACAAAGCGGGAGATAATGAATGAATGAGTCTTGTCTCCGATTTACACTCCTAACATAGACTTATGGTCTCGTATATAACATAGCCTACTACTGTATATAGTATTCTAGACCCTGCTGGTTGTAATAAAACAATCATTTATCGTTTACAGGTCCATAGACGATAAATTCTGATTATAGAAATAATGTTCAATATGGAATTTAATATCTGACTATAATGGTGATTTTCACCATTTTCAACTCCAACTATAAAACTAGATATCTTGTCTCTGCATAGAACTGTTTTTATCCTGGCCTTTTTCCCTTAATAATGATGGTTTCCTCTCAGAGCAGAAAAGCATGCCAGTAAATATACTTGTTCCATTAAACTGACCCTGAAGCTGTGACCTAGTGCAGTGTGCACAGAGATATGCTGATGTGACGAAACTGAGTTATGAATCATGAGCAGCACTGCCCATCTGAAACTAACATCTGAGTTAACATATACTTCACAGTTGTGATAAACTGACAAATGTGGATTAATACAGTATCTTATTTGCTACACAATGGTAATTCAACGCATATCTTTCAACTTTAGAAACCGCTTTGACACCAATGCACATGGCTAATCCTTGGTCATAAAATCAAGCTACACATCATCCTTGGGAACAGTCGGGAGAAGTCATTTTGCCCCATCCACCTAACCCATCACTTTTCCTGGGGGAGGATACAGGATGGACTGGTTAGAGATCCCCAATTCTAATGAATTACTTTGCCTTTATTAAAAGGTAACTAGGGCTGACAACACATACACACACACACACACACACACACACACACACACACACACACACACACTTACAGAGCACAGCCTAGAACAGATTAACTCCAATCATCCGGCATGTGCTTTACAACCCCAAAGCAAAAGGCATTTCTGATCTATTGTTTTAATAATGGGGCATACACTTAAGTATTTTCAAATAGGAAATCATTTATCGACCTGGAAAATTTCCAACATCCACAATGCTCTACATCCACCCCCTAGTGAAACTCAATTACACTATTTAAAAACAAGGCCACATCCAAAAAAAAAACTTTAGGTTAAGGAAGAGCCAACAGCTAGCACTTAAAAAAAAAAAAGGATATTTTTTCATCGCAAAAATAGTCAACAAGACAAAAAAAGGGGTTTCAGGGGTTGGGGGAGAAAAGGCAGTCCAGTGGTAGCTAATGAGGACCAGATGCCCTACCTTCACTGGTAGCTGCATTCTTCGGAGCTTTGGTGGATGCCTGATCTGTACTTGAACTTAGATCGGAGGAAATGCTGGAACTTCCCTTCCCTGCAATCAGAGAAACATTGTAAGCACAATAAATGACAAACAAGAAGAGGAGATGTGCAAAACGTTACAAATGTATGGCACAAACAGTGCACCAATAAGGTTTTACATAAAGAAGTTTTTAGTTTCTTATTGTAACATATGGTTATGTTTTTATAGTCAGTGATCAGATCAAAAACTTGATGCAGTCTAAAACTAAATACATGCCAGTGCAAAGATAAATAGCAGTGTGTTCAAACATGTGATCTTTTAACTAAATTAGAGGGTTAGTCTTTATTTGATTAATAAAACCGTTTAAGAACATGCCTCAAAATTTTTACTGACTTTTTAATTTCACCATGTCTCTCTCACCCCATCATCTTCTGCTTAATCCTCTACTAGGGCCGCGAGGGGCGGGTCCCCATGCCCATTCAGGGGATAGCATTTCGGGCACCGAGCAAATACACCCAGGACAGAGCGCGAATCCATCGCTAGGCACATTTACTTAGACATACATACAGACACTGTATAAGGGCAATGTATAACAGCCAATTTACCTTGAATCCATAGTTTTGGACTGTGGAAGGAAACCCAAGAACCCAGAGGACATGTTTATCTTCCTAAATCAGGATTTAAACCTGGATCATGAAAGATGAGTTCTCCTCTGAGCCATGGTCATCCCAAGGTTTTGTTCTTACAAAACAACATAACAGGGAGGTTATTTTTGCCACTGTCACTTTGGCTTATTATTTGGGGGGTATGGCCTCAGAATACTGCAAAGCTGCTTTGTGACAATATTCTGTTGTAAAAAGTGCTATATAAATGAATTAATTTAAATTAATTTGAACTTGGCAGCACATTGGCATTTGAGCCAGCTGCAAACAAAATATGAGTGTTGGTTCTGCGTCCCTGATGTAGAAGACATTAACGACACCCAACTCCCCCCCCAAAACCTAGTAGAGGATTAAGCAGATGACAATTGATGGATAGAGTTAAATATAAAATATTCATTATGTGTAAATATGCTCTACAAGACATAATGGAACATAAATGGAGACAAACATATTTAGAAGCATTCAAGACTACAGAATAAATATTATTCTGATTAATAGACAACAACAAAAAACAACCAGACATTTCTCCTTAGTTTCATTGCTAAACTAACTCAATGTTTGGTTGTACTCGACACACAAATCCTATTAACGGCCCAGAATGATATAATTTCTGTTTTTTTAATCTATGAATCAATACCTAGACTGTTTCCTGTGATTGATAATTTGTAAATATTCTTATATTTACACTATGTCTATTAAGTCTAGGGCTGCAACAACGAATCGATAAAAATCGATTATGAAAAGTGTCGACAATTAATTTCATTATTGATTCATTGTGTCGCACGATTTACTTAAGTCACCTGCAGCGCTGAAAAAAATACTAATAGCAGGTTGAACTGAATGAGTTGGAGCGGAGGTGGAATCTACCAAACAAGTTTAACAAAGTTTAATAAACTCCACAAATGCAACATGGCCGACGTAGAAAAAAATCTTTGGCTTAAATCATCAAAAGTGTTGGAGCACTTCACATTTCACTAAAAAACGTAATATGCAAACTTTGCAAAAATGATTTGACTTGCACAGACCACACGGTGATGATACACCAACTGAAACGGAAACATGTTTGAGTCACCGAGGAGGATGAAGGAATCACTACACTACAGTTTGTTTAGTTTTGAAGTGAATTAACGTAACGGTGCACTCACACTATGAGAACCACCAGGAGCACGCTTGGTTGCTAACTGGATAAAGACAGTGATGGAGAACGTGTGTTACTTTTTATTTTCATTTACACAATGGTGGAAATTAATAAATTAAGCTCTAATTTTCTGACAAAGTATGAGTGAAGACACTGCACTCTATGGGAGTGAGGAAGAATGAATTGCATTTAGACGGGGATTAGGTAACATTAGAGCTACTCAAATTTGTGTAATTTAGTATTTTCTTTTTTACACACAATGCTACATATTGTGTCAGTGAGTGAGATTTGTGTTTAATTGCTCTTTGGGCTACTTAGATGCCTTATACTCATATTGTAAATAAAACCAGACATTTATTGACCTATTTAATAGAGACATTTATTGATTTTTTTAAATCTGATTAATTGATTGATCAAAAAATCATTGACCAATTAATCGATTATCAAAATAATCGTTAGTTGCAGCTCTAATTATGTCCAAGCCTAATTTAAGACAGTGTTGCTGTCCTAGCTTAAAAAAAAAATCACTACTATGACTAAAATGCTATTTAATGCTATTACACTGCTAACAGAATGTGTTTCATGTGTGGAAGGAGGTATGACATGTTTAAGATGTTCAAAAAAATGTTTTTCTGATGATTTTACTGTCTGTGCTTTCAGTTGAACTTGCAAGGTAGCTGGACTTTGGTCAGCAATAATACAACATAGCAAAAATAGCTAAGGGTACCACATGTACTGATACATCTTAAAAACTGCCCCATTCAAAAACCTTGTCTGTGTTAAATATAATAACAAAACAAACATTCCGTAAATGGAACATTTATTTGGATGTAAGCACCTTTGTTCAAATGGTTGATTGCCACTGTCGCTTTGGCTTGCCCATTGGGGGTTTAAAGGCTTAAACACACTGTAAAGCTGCTTTCTAACAATGTATTATTGTAAAAGGCACTGTGTAAATTAATTACTCGAATGTATTGTTTTCTGTTTCTCTCGAAAGCTGCAAGTGTATGTAAAATTTTTATGCTTCTGTGTTACTAAATTGTTTAACCATTAACTGTTTGAAATGAGGTGCTTATATTTTAGGTTTAACAGATTGCAAAATTAGAACAAACAAACATATAGTTCTTTATGAAGAAATTTTTTCTTTTACTGGAAATCAACAACTCAAGAGAAATCAAGTAGGTTATGAGTTCAAAAGTGATTTACAGTAAGACCAGTAAGAAAGGTCTTGGCTAAGATTAAGTCATTGCATGAACAATGAAGACAAGAGCTCGGAGGTCATCATTGCGGAATCGAGGCCCAAATGGAAGAGGTGGGGAAACCACAGGAAAGCAGCTTAAATGAACAGCTCAAATGTAACACATTACAATACATTACAAACGCAGAAAGTATTTTTGTCCAGTACAAAATAAGATTCCATTGACAATAAGAGCAATAAGGACTCTCTGGGATGTCACCTAATTTAAGTAATTAATAGTAGTGATGCACTGAAATGAAAGTTTTTAGCCAAACAAAACAAAATTATCAGACCAAGAGCCGAATACAGAACACTGTTACATCAATTAACATTACATCTTGCTTTGTTCATAGTTAAAAAAAATATTCCAAACTGCATTTAATAAATATTTATTGAAAGAAAGAAAAAGAAAGGAATGCCCCAATTATAAACTAAGGTACAGTCTAGGGCTGCAACAACGAATCAATAAAATCGATAAAAATCGATTATCCAAAGTATCGATAATGAATTTCCATTATCAATTCGATTACTCGCGATGTCGCACCCGCTTACGTCACCTGCAGCGCTTCAATAACGCTGGAAAATAATAGCGGGTTGAAGAGAACGAGGCGGAGTCTGCAAAACAAGTTGAAAAATCGCACAAATGAAACATAGCCAACGCGAAAATAAAGAACGTGGAACATGCAGCTCTGCGAACATGCGCAGCAGCACGGTGATAGCACACCTCCTGAAACTAAACACTGATGAGGATGAAGCTGAACAGCAGATATATCATTACAACATCCCGAGCTTCTTTAGTTTAAAGTAAATCAACGTAACGCAATGTAACACTATCAGGCCGGCAGAGCAGCTTCATGCTGTATTTGGTTTTTAACTGGATAATAACAGCGATAGAGAACGTGTCTTAACGTCTGTTATACGAATACGTCCGTATTTCCCGGGCGTCCCGGTTTATTTTTTAAAGTGAGGAAATGTCCTGGTTGTTAGCGTTTTGATAGCAGCACACCGCAGGGGAGCGGGGGATTGATGCACACACGCGCACGGCGTAAAAGTACCCGGCTTTAAATGTCCCGGCACTGGGAGACTGCGTGCGGCACCCCCCGCTTTCAGACCGCGTTGAGACAAAAGGGAAGCCTTGTACAAAGCAGCCACATATGTCCCGGTGTCCAATTGAAATTTCACACAAGAGGTATTTTTTTGTTAACTAGTTGTTTAACTACGATTGTTAAATAGTTCATTTGTTATTTTTTTTTTTTTCCATAGCTGATTGTTCATTAGTTCATTTATTTATTTTTTTTCCAATAGGCTACAGAACAGACAATATTTGGTTTATTACTGAGGGTAACTGATTATCATGTGTTATTTGGAATTGACTTTTGTTGTTAAGTGAGGGATGTTTAGATGATACACTATTTCTTTCATTGTGCTTTTCATTAATTACAGGAAATGTTAACTTAAACATTTTGAATAAAATTACTATAAATAATACTATACTATAGAATAATTTTACTGAAAAGCATCCATCTTTGGATAAAAGCGTCCGCTAAATGAATAAATGTAAATGTAAAGACATGGAAAAAAAAAATTTCATTTATCCGATCCATCGATTAATCGGAAAAATAATCGACCGATTAATCGATTATCAAAATAATCGTTAGTTGCCGCCGTAGTACAGTCATGGCCAAAAGTTTTGAGAATGATACAAATATTAATTTTCTACTGCTTCAGTTTTTATAATGGCAATTTGCATATACTCCAGAATGTTATAAAGAGTGATCAGCTTAACAGCAATTAATTGCAAAGCTAATATTTGCCTAGAAAATGAACTTTATCCCCCAAAACACATTTCATCTTTATTGCAGCCCTGCCTTAAAAGGACCAGCTAACATCGTTTCAGTGATTGCTGATTAACACAGGTGTGGGTGTTGATGAGGACAGGGCTGGAGATCAATCTGTCATGATTAAGTAAGAATAACACCACTGGACACTTTAAAATGAGGCTGGTGCTTGGCATCATTGTTTCTCTTCTGTTAACCATGGTTATCTCTAAAGAAACACGTGCAGTCTTCATTGCACTGTACAAAAATGGCCTAACAGGGAAGAGTATCGCAGCTAGAAAGATTGCACCTCAGTCAACAATCTATCGCTTCATTCAGAGAAGACGAGGTGAGCGCTACCACCAGTCTTGTCTCATGCCAACTGTAAAGCATCCTGAAACCATTCATGTGTGGGGTTGCTTCTCAGCTTAAGGAATCGGCTCTCTCACAGTCTTGCCTAAAAACACAGCCATGAATAAATAATGGTAGCAGAATGTCCTCCAAGAGCAACTTCTCCCAACCATCCAAGAGCAGTTTGGTGATCAACAATGCCTTTTCCAGCATGATGGAGCACCTTGGGGGAACAAAACATAGAGATTTTGGGTCCATGGCCTGGAAACTCCCCAGATCTTAATCCCATTGAGAACTTGTGGTCAATCATCAAGAGACGGGTGGACAAACAAAAACCTACACATTCTGACAAAATGTAAGCATTGATTGTGCAAGAATGGACTGCTATCAGTCAGGATTTGGTCCAGAAGTTGGTTGAGAGCATGCCAGGGAGAATAGCAGAGGTCCTGAAGAAGAAGGGTCAACACTGCAAATATTGACTTGCTGCATTAACTCATTCTAACTGTCAATAAAAATTTTTGTTACACATAATATAATTGCAATTATATTTCTGTATGTGATAAAAACATCTGACAAACATAAAAACCAGAGGGCAGCAGATTATGTGAAAATATAATATTTGTCTAATTCCCAAAACTTTTGGCAATGACTGTAATTCAAAGTGCACTGGTGTGTTGTAGTAAAAAAAAGTAGTAAAAAAAATGAAGAAGCTTTAAAATTCTTGTATTTTATCCCCCTATTGTTGGTTAAATATTTTTGGGTACTGAATATTTGTTTCATTCCTAGAAATAAGTTTCAAATATAAATGTAAAGTTTGGTTTTGGGGATAAACCTTAAAAAAATAAATTTCAGGATTATTCTTTTACACTGTCGGGTGCTACCTCTGGATGACAAAATAAGGCAGCAAGGATCAAGCAAAAAGGTGTTCACTTAAAAAAAAAAAAAGTATGTATTGTAAAGATGTTGCACTCCTAATAGAAACTGTATTTGGTTTTTTTGTTTGCGGTCTTGTATTTTTAATTGTCGGTGTTTATTTGTGTTAACTTATTCATTAGTCATTTGTTCAATTTTGTCAGCTTTGTTTGACTTAATATGCGTTTCCTCAATATATTTAAGCCCAGCTCTTACCTTATTTTCTATGCTTGTTTGTCATTTGAAGTGGCATCTGCTCATTTTTCTGTCTTTTTGGTGCTTTATGAGTTTTTTCAGTCCCTAATCTGCTTTGATGAAGCCCTTTTTTCATGGCGGAGGTTCGTGGCAAGACAAAACAAGCCAAAAAAAAAACACTCTGAAACAATGTGGGATTTTTTTTTCACCCATACTACCCTTGAAATATTCATGGATTTTATTCTTCTGTCAAGGCTAGGAGCTGGATACCATTTTGTCCGAGATCGTCCGGGCCTCTTTTATGTTGGGGACGAAGCCAAGCCCCCCGAGATCTCAATCATACTTATCTTGCTGCCGTCGACAAAACGACTTCATTCCACTTTTTTCCTGCATGTCACTTCTTCACTCCCTCATCCATCTGCTTCACTTACCCCCTGCACAGTGCAGAGTCACCACATTCCCCTTTGGCTTTGCTGGCACCCCTGGCCATTCTCCAGCTCCAGGGTTCCATGCAGGATGTTTTAGCGGCATGGAGCAAATCTGAATTTTTTAGTCGCTGGATATTGGATATAAGGGTCTGGATAATGCATTCTAATAGCGAAGGTATGGGTTTCACTACCAAGTTATGGCATTAGTGTGGTAGTTTTTGTTGAGTTACATCAGAAGACAGATGGAAATGAACTTAATGCTTTATTATCCAATGCTTTTTAATTTTCATGTATTTTTTACAGTTTGCACATAAAGCACAGCATACTAGGATCATCTCTATACTTCTCTCACCCACCAACTCCCCTACCTTATGCATAGTTTGTTCGATGACTTTGCCACAATGTTTTTTGTGTTAGTATTGCTAAAAAATACTTTTTTGTGTACATTACATGCCTGTTGCCAGTGCCATCATATTGAGGTATATGGACTTATCCAAACCCTGGTGGATATCTAGCAGGACCAGGCATGAAACCCCCAGATGCTGTAATATGAGCAGTTGCTCAGGAGACGGATCAGCAGCTGCTGGTTCTGTCAGTGGTTATTTTAGCTGCCACACCAGCAGCAACCCCCATTCTGACAAACATGGATCCGCAGGAAGATGTAAAGGAGCTCCAGGGACTTTAAGGGAGCAAAATATACTTTTGTACTGCTGCAATGTACAGTATATAAAACATTCTGTACTTTTGTACTAATGTACTTTTAAATTGTGCTAAATCTGTGTTACAACAGAGATCAATAATTTACTATAAACCATATATTTTATTATTGCCTATTGGCACAGGGCTTTCTTTTAAGATAGATAAAATTTCAATGACTCCCTATAATACCCCCAACACCCAATACAATCTGGTAAAGAAAGGCTGTGTGTCCTGACTTCCCCCTCCACATACAGCTGAAAACAACTACCCCTCCTTTCCAGTGGTAAATTTTTCATTTTTCATTTTCATTTCATTTTTCACAAATTTTAGCAAGCATGAAGGAGTCCTACAGTGATCCCTGTTTTCTAAGGTGTTTATCATAATGTAGCAGAGACTGCATGTTCAGAATAAATCTCTCCCTCTTACATTGCATCAGAGCTATTATTTATTGTCCATTGTCTCAGAAGAATGTGGACTGCAGCGTAAGTGAGATTAATCAGCCAGACACAGTGTGATGATGGAATTCAAACAGACTTGAGTTCATTCCCATGAAAGATCTACAACTGGAGGTCATGATGAAGTTCAGCACACTGGAATGGTGTGATTGTGTAATAAACGAAGTATGAAGTGTAGCTCAAGTAATATATTAAGGATCCATCCATCAATTATCTTCTGCTTTATTCTCTACTAGGGTCGCGGGGGGGATCCCCATGCCCATCCAGGGGAGAACATTTCGGGCGCTGGGCAGATATACCTAGGACGGGATGCCAATCTATTGCTGGGTGCACACTCACTCACACACACACACACACACACAAACACATTCTATATGGGGCAATTGAAGGATTCAATTGACCTTGATCCATGTTTTTGGACTATGGGAGGAAACCGGAGAACCCAGAGGAAACCCACACGGACACAGGGAGAGCATGGAAACTCCACCCAGTTTGGGATTTGAACCTGAAAAAAATGTTTTTTTTTTTTTTTTTTTTAACTTATTAAGCCATATTCAGTGTTGTTATTTTTTTTTTCAAATGATTATCTTCTTCTTAATCATATACTAGGGACTGGGGGGAAGGGGGGGTTCCAATTCTTCACTTGGCACATGTTCACACAGACACAATATAGTGATATTTAGATAGGGGTAATTTAGTGACGGCAATTTACCTTGAATTCATGTTTTTGGACCATGGAAGGAAACCCAGAGAACCTGAAAAAAAAACCCATGCTGACACAGGAAGAACATGGAAACTCCACTGAGTTCGGGATTCGAACCACTAAGCCACAGTACCGCCCATAAATTATATTAGATTTATAATTACATTTAGATTATATATATATTTTTTAATTTCCCAAAAAAAAAGATTACAAACATTACAGTCACTGGTAGGGGTGTAAATCTCAGTCTTCATGACGATTCGATCTAATGTGTAATTTGATATGATTTGATACAATTCAATGCAATTCACTACTCAATATTTTTTACATTTCATCTATCCATCCATCCATTATCTTCTGCCTTTTCCTGTACTAGGGTCACGGGGGGGTTCCCCATGCCCATCCAAGGAAGAATGTTTCAGGCGCTGGGCAGATACACCCAGGACAGGTCACCAATCTATCGGGTTTAGAATCCGGTTTAGTTTAGAATTCTGGTTCCTCAACATTTTTACTGTGTTTTCCCTCAGCAGTCAGCGTTGTTACTTTGTGGCAGCTCTTGCTCTGTCTATATTTTTATTTTGTTTTGCCACAGCATTTATTTAGTTGCTATTTTTGTGATTGTTCTTATTTTCGGTTTATAAATAAACTGCTACTCCGCACCACTTTGTCTTCCATCCTTATAACACTGAGAATTTTCAAGACTGCAAATAAATTATTTTGAAAATATTCTGTTCTAGTTAAATTATTACAAATGTGTAAAGAGAGAAACAGTTACAAAATAAAAAGCTTCTGACCACAGCTTCATTTGTTTTCATCAAATTGTTCTAAAAATCCTGCTAGATTGCACTGCTGGTTTCACCTCTGATCTAGCTGCAGATGTGTGAAGACATTTACCGGAAACTTTATTTCATCTTTGGTTGCATGTTAAAAGGTAAAGGCAACATTAAAGCAGTATTCATTAACTGTTTTTTCTATGATTGCTGAGCTAATAGTGCTAATGTGTGATGTACTGTATGCTGCAGAGATGACCTTGCACACACATTGCTGTTTGGTGCTGTACAGAGTCAAATAATGGTCATTAACAATGTTTAACGTACTGTTTATGTGAGCAAAGAGTAAAAACTCATGATAATATTAAATTATATCTATTTTACTGGAACCCCAAGATACAAGAAATGCAGACAGTTCTAACCACCAAATATGAAAGGACTGCAACAACTATAGGAAAATCTTCATGATTTTATTCTGGGGAAGAAGCCGGAGCCGTCATTGATGGACTTTAATTACGGTTAATTAATGCACCTGGCACAGCTCCGCCTAATGAGTGTGTGTCCTTTTAAAACTGGGAACATCACAAGTCGTGAGGAGAGAGCCCGACCACGAGCAGGAGTGACGTTGGACGCAGTCCGTTTATAGAGTGTGTGCTGTAAAAGCCCAGTATGGCTTGATGTAAGAATGGATTGTTTGCAATAAAACCTGCTCATGGGTTTGAACACCTGTCTCCGGTCCTCATTACTTCCAGGTATTGGCACTGAATATAACAGGGGGGGACCGCTTAAATCAAGCCATACGGGACTAACAGCACACACTCTATAAACTGGCCACGTCCATTGTCACTCCAGCTCATGCACTCTCCTTGTGGCTTCTGATGTACATAATACAATGCCTTTTCATAAAATGCTAACTCAATGTATGTGATATTTCCGTTCAGTATAAGAAAACTAAATGGATTTAAAAAGTAGGATCACAGCCAAAATAGTGGTGCATGGGTAACAAATTTGAAGAATTAGGCTTGAGAAGGAACAGACAGCAAAGTAAATGCATCATGAACAAACAGCAACAATTCTCATCAACAAAACAACAATTCTCATCAGTGAAAGATCTCTGACAGCAGCTGATTACAGGATATTCACTAAATACCCTAAAATTACAGCCACACAAACAAAAAACACTACTCTGTAGGAGGCCATCCGTAGACCTTTACAACAAAAAATACAAATCATGGGCTTTACGAATCTGCAATCAAACGCAGAACTGCCATTCACAAACCAAAAGGCAATGTGTAAAGAGGCAACTCTTGGCATAAAAACACAAAAACCTTAAGCCAGAAGCAATGGAAAAATAGTCTGATGAGTCTTAGAATGTTTCCTACATCTGGATGATTTTATGTTTTCAGGAAGTCAAAAGATGCTTTTAACCCACAATGCCTGTTGCCAACTGAGCAGCTGAAAGGTTAGGACCTTGCTTAGGGGTCTGACAGAAGAAGGAAGACACAGTAAGAATTAGATTATAGGATTAGTAATCCAGAGATTTATTCAGTGAGCCAGCATATTATTCAAGTGAGATATTCAACTGTCTTACAGTTTGGAGAGACAAAGCCAGATCAGGTGCGCTAATCAATTTCCCTGATCAATGCATCCACCTCTCCTCCCCACCCCCGAGCTTTACCAAATTTGATTCAAGGTAAGATGAATGCTCTAAATTGCCCCATATGGAATGGAAGCAATGTAACATTATACAAATGTTTTTTATTTACCTCAACACAGCACAAGTTTTGAAGTCACATTGTTGCTGTTGTGATATATCTCTGCCCCTGTGCTATTCATTGGACCTGACAATGGGGATTTACCTGTTTCCATAGAAAAAGTCTGTCTTAGTGTTGGTTGTAAATGTACTAAAGTAGGAAAGATAAAGGGAGCAAAACACTAAACAATTTAATTGATTTTAGGGTTAGCATTATGATTGAAAGTACAAGGTCTTAAGTACCAACCTGATTAATTTGATGCTTCCATAATGAACTTGAAATTGAAATTTATGTGAAAAAATATTATCTTCTCAATAGATGCTACTCTAGCTGTAATCCTCCTGTAATCCTCCTTTAATCTATTAACTTTGGTAGTGCAACATTTTGGAAAGAACTGAGCATTTCCAGATGCACAGATGGGTGTAAATTGTGCCTTTACATCGTAGTGGTCATCATAATCATTATCATGTTCATTTGTGAAGAATCCCATCCAAGCAGAAGGCCAATTAAACCTCAACAGTAAACCCACAGTGGCTTTTCATCACATCTGGAATTAAAATTACCATTTTACAATGAGCACTGTACCTTAATTGCTGTGAATAGCCACTACTCCAAAAATAAGAAACCATAAAAAGAAAAATAAATACAATATATGTATTAGGATATAAACTATTTAATGCTATGAATCTCATAGGCTTGCATGCTGATGCATCTCAACTAACATAAAATAGCTGTGATCTGCATATTTACAAGGAAATAAAAGAACTAAAATTGGTAACCAGTGTAAAAGGCACTATGCAATTCTTGGTTGTTTTGCATTTATACCTCACGCTTGAACATACCAGAAGGGCTTTTTCAAAACTCTTGTGGTACTTCTCAAACCCCAAGCTAAGCTGTTAGTACTTGGGGGGTTTGGGGAGGAAAAATAAAACTATTTCAAAGAACCTTTTCGGAATGTTACAAAATGTTATTGGCTCATGAAACATAGTTATTGTCTGTGTGGCACATTTGGCAGCAGCAAAAAGAAATTAACAATGTTTAAAGGTAATGCACATTTTGTCTACACCTGTGAGTCAAGAAATTAGTTGTAAATAAGAGATTTTTAGTACCACAAATGTACTATAAAAAGACCACAATTCAAAAAGGAATAAATCTTAAATGTATGACGTAATTATAAAATATGTTATGAAGGGCACCAAAAGTCAGTAACCACATGCTCAACAGTGGGTGAAATGCTGCGCTGACTATTTATCTATTTATGTGTACAGTATATTATAGGTGTCAGCACTAAAGTAAGCCAGGTAAAAAAAAAAAAAAAACATGTATGGCTGTGTTTACATCCAAGAGAGACTTATACTCATTGACTGTTAAGTGGTAAAAAAAAATTAAAAAGGTAATGGATCTCACTGGTAGCTATCTGTATTCATTACCCATGTGTCATGACGTATGATACTTGAACAAACAAAATTGTCATTGCAATTATAGGTTTCACAGAGCCACCAGAAACTGTTATTTCAAGAATTTCATTAAAAATTAATGGAATTACTTTACTGTTAGTTCAGGTAGATGTTGGTCCACAACATTTTAACACTTGAGTGTTGCAGAGGCAAGAATGTCACCAGTGTCAGAATTCCCAATGGATTTTTGACAGATCAAGGCACTTTGTTTATCTCACAAACACAATATGAGCTATAAAAAAATTATTAAACAAATCCAATTGTATTAACGTGTTTCCAGCTTTGCTGCATCTTGGATGTCACGATGGAAAATTGTGAAGAAGAACGCATAACCAGTAAAAATTTAATTCTGTACATGTCTGACTCGCAAGCTGAATGCACTGGGGCAACAGAACGTCCCACCTGGCTACACGATGGAGGCACTCAGCTTAGACATTTTGCAATAACCAAACTTAACTGGGCAAGAACCACTTAGTTCACATGGTGGGGGGGGGGTGACAACTATGTGAGAGAGGAAGAGCACATCAGCTGTAAACCTAAACCTCCTTAAATAAAAAAGAAGTGGTACCAGTAAACCTCCCAATAGTAGTGCAGGCGTCTGAAAAGGTAGAAAGAAATGTGAATACAAAAATGGGTAAAATACCCTCCCAGTTGAGTGTGGAGGAATGTTATGTCATCCTAGTGCAAAAGCAGATGTTTCAGGTATAGATTTTTTCTTTTTTTTTTTCTCAAACAACTGAGTACTTCAAAATCATCCTTACAGCTGCATATACAATTTCTCATGTTGCAAAATTTCAAAGGAACAACAATAATAAAACATCTTACTCAGTGTACAAGGTTTCTGTGTGTGGCAACCAAATTCTCAACACAGCTGACTTTAAAGCTGTAGCACAGAAAGAAACCACACAATTATTTTAGTTTTTTTAAGGTTTCGCTTGGTTTCCATTAATCATGTTTAAGTATACTATAATTATAATGTGTACATCTACATAAATCAAGCAAGATAAAATAAAATAATCTGAGGTAGACTACCAAGAAATCCTATTCAGGTTCTGTACCTGTCCTGCAAAACATGCAGTGATTAAAAAACTGGCCCAACAATAGGACAGCTTTGGAGCTTGATCATTGCTAGCTAGAATAAGTTGAACCTTAATGTAAATAACAAATTTGTGTAATTGTTTAAGACAACAGACATCTGTGTAACTGGTGAAATGATAATCTAATAAAACAAACTGTGCTGCTTGGATTTGTCCAAAAGTGTGAAACAAATAATTAACAGCAAATGATTTAAAAAACAATTTTAATGAATCACATAACCTAAAAAATTTTTATAATGTATTATAAACTTTTACAAAAGCTGTTTGAATTCTACAAACTGTAGAAAGACAGATGGTGTCAATTCAGTCCTGCAATAGACCATGTATAAAAGTGTAAGCCAAATGAATAAGTGTAAACAAGTCACATGAATCATGAATCAAATAACCAGTAACTAAAATCTACTTTCCAAATCTACTGCATGTCAAATCTGTTCAAGAAAAGAAGATGATCTCAACAACTGCTTAGCTTCAAAATTCGTTTGTATTACAGTTTTAAGTAAAGCAGCGAGCCAATTAAACTTTAGAGTCAAAGCCCACGTCTGTCTGAGTGCAACAACTGGTTGATTAATGTAAGAAACCAATAACTGTCCACATTTAAGATTCCATTGAATTCTGTTTTGAGGTGAAAGTGTAAACTAAATAAATCATTAACAATAAATCTATTAACCTGTCACTCACTAAATTAACCACATCTGTCCAAGAAGAGTAAACGATGGAAAAGTAGAACTTAAAAAATTCCACTGCTGTGGCACCATCTGTGGAAATTTAGGAGTGCCAGGTTCCAACCTTAAACTATCCTGCAATATATGGCACACTTCAGTACACCGCAAGTATCCAAAAAGTCCTCTTTTTTTGTCTGTGGGTGAGAGTTCTCTGGCATGAACTCTGATAATTATGAAACATTCCAAACATCTCAGCCAAACTGCAGGTCATCTCTACCTAGTACATGACAAAATCAGTTAAATGAAGAAAAACACACACTATATGGCTAAACAAATGTGCTTCTAGTTCTTCTATGTTAGTTTTACAGTAGATACCGTAGTAATAAATAAGATAAAATATAAATTTATTGATCTTTTTGAAGATTTTAAAAAATTAAACCTTTTTGATTAAGTTTCGGGCAGCAAAGTGGCTTAGTGATTAGCATGTTTCCCTCTCAGCACTAGGAATTCCAGGTTCGAATCCCAATCTGGGTGGAGTTTCCATGTTCTCACTGTGTCCGTGTGGGTTTCCTCCGGGTTCTACGGTTTCCACCCACAGTCCAAAAACATGGATCAAGTCAATTGAATTCTCCAAATTGCCCCATATAGAGTGTGTCTGTGTGAGTGTGTGCCCAGTGATAGATTGTGCCCAGAGTGTGTGCCCAGTGATAGTCCTGGGTGTATCTGCCCAGCGCCTGAGACGTTCTCCCCTTGATGGGCATGGGGAACCCCCCCCCCCTACATTTTTATTCACACATAAAAATGTATGAATAAAAATTCATACATTTTTATAATATCCATATATTATAAAAATATTGATAATTATTATAATATTATTGTACCATATACTAGTTAACGCACCTGTGTGCAAACCATTAAGCCACCATGTTGTCCATTTATTTTATATGTCTACTTATTTATCTTGTTCTGTTCCGTATATATTTATGTATAATTGTGTATTACATAAATGTGTAATGTTATTCTGAAAAGGCCATTAAAAATTTGTTTTAAACTAAAAAAATGAAATGTGTGGATCCTGTAAAGCTGCTTTTAAACAATGATGATGTAACAAATCTGTTTGTCTCTCCCTTACTGGAACTCTTATTTTGACACTTGGGTCCATTTTGCCATTCAGTTAATTTTTCCACGGGTGTTTTCAGTTTAGTAATTGTTGATTCATGTTATTTCCTTGGTACACTTTTTTTTATTTAAGTCCTTAGCCATCTATCAACTCAGAGTTTTTTTTTTTGGTGGTTTGCATTGTGATTTTTTTTACATCTGGTCACTTATTGTAAGTAATTATTTTTCTCTGCGGTTCTTTATTTGTATTGTTGTATTGCATTTAGTGTTTCTGTTCACTTTAAGTTGGTAATAAATTTATACATTTGGTTCATATTGTCCAATTTGTTTTGTATTGTTTGTTTTGTTCTAGACTTTCCGTTTAGCCCTCCAAATTAATTTTCCCTCTTTCACTTTCATGCCCCGAAGATGTGTGTGATGCCTTTGGCCATAAGAGACATCACAGTCTGTTTAATCCCTCTATGGAATGGATTGGGATTCTCACGTACATTCAACCTAAGCTCCTACACGGGTCCCCCTTTTTTCCCTTCTTACCTCGTTTTTTTTTTGCTCATTTGTGTATCCCAACTTCCCTTACCTACCACTTCCTAAAAATATGATGTGATATTTGTAGCCCTGGCATCTTCCTCCAGAAGCAGGTAGAATTCTACCCAGCATTTCTTTTTGAAGAGGCATTTGGTAAGGCTCTAATAATTGCTCCTGTGAAACTGATGCACAAAACAATATAGATACAATAGAGATACTACAAAACAATAGAGATGCTATTAATTGTCAGGGGCATTCTAATTACAAACATCACATTGTTACATGCTTTTTATGGGTAACCCAATACTTCTTTGGACAAGTTGTTTTGTATTACAACATGGCCTGAGCCTGAGATCATTTTTAGAACAAAAGTTATTTTTTGTACATGGTTGCTTTAGTTGTAGCTCTTGCCCAGTCTGCACTTTTACATGATGCAAGGCTTCATTCACTGTCATAGTTAAACATTTAATTACACAGTAAATGGAATCATGGCTGAAACTCAACCACATAAGGGAAAGACACCACAGCATAGACCTGTATTCTTTACCTTTTTTTTAGACCCATTTTCCTTTTTAACTGTATTTAGGCCTATGTTCCTATAAACTTTATTTAGGCCTGTATTCATGTTTCACTTTGTTTAGTCTTGTACCTGCTTTGCTGTGTTTAACCATAAATGCTGTTTTTGTTTTGTTTAGGTCCATATGTCTGTTTTGCTCTGTTCAGGATTGTGAATCTGTGTTTAGTGTTTTTTTTTATTTGTAATTATAAAAGAGTAGTTCTGGTCGAGCGGCGGCACGGTGGCTTAGTGGTTAGCACGTTCGCCTCTCAGCGCTAGGGATTCCCGGTTCGAATCCCCATCTGGGTGGAGTTTCCATGTTCTCCCCGTGTCTGCGTGGGTTTCCTCCGGGTTCTCCGGTTTCCTCCCACAGTCCAAAAACATGGATCAAGTTAATTGAATTCTCAAAAAAAAATTGCCCCATATAGAGTGTGTCTGTGTGTGTGAGTGTGTGCCCAGCGATGGATTGGCGCCCTGTCCTGGGTCTATCTGCCCAGCGCCCGAGACGTTCTCCCCTGGATGGGCATGGGGATCCCCACCGCGACCCTAATAGAGGATAAGCGGGAGATAATGAATGAATGAATAGTTCTGGTCGTTAAATCTAATTGGATAAGCCGTTTGTCCTGCCATGACATTATTGTTGTTTTTATTTTTTTATAAACTGTGTACTGTAATTTGGTCATCAGAATAAATGTAGTAACATATAGAATTAGTTATTCAGCAGACGCTTTTATCAAGTGACTTAGAAATGAGATAACAATTCAGTTCAGTATTTAAGGAAAAAAGTTACACTGTAGTATGATCAAACCTGATCAATATCCAATCTGGATATTTTTATATATAGCTTATATTTATATAAATATAATTTATTATCTTTTGCCTCTGGCACGGTGGATTAGTGGTTAGCACGTTCGCCTCTCAGCGCTAGGGATTCCCGGTTCGAATCCCCATCTGGGTGGAGTTTTCATGTTCTCCCTGTGTCTGCGTGGGTTTCCTCCGGGTTCTCCGGTTTCCTCCCACAGTCCAAAAACATGGATCAAGTTAATTGAATTCTCAAAAAAATTGCCCCCTATAGAGTGTGTCTGTGTGAGTGAGTGTGTGCCCAGCGATGGATTGGCGCCCTGTCCTGGGTCTATCTGCCCAGCGCCCGAGACGTTCTCCCCTGGATGGGCATGGGGAACCCCCCCCCCCCCCCCCCCCCCCCCCCCCCCCCCCCCCCCCCCCCCCCCCCCCCCCCCCCCCCCCCCCCCCCCCCCCCCCCCCCCCCCCCCCCCCCCCCCCCTTTTGCCGCTCTGTAGTCACTCATTTGTCTACTAGCGCCTTCCTGTCACCAGATTGCTCGATTACAGAAACTCATCGCTTGCCGATCTCCCAGCTTGCACAATCAGGCCTCTACAACTGATTCAAAACTCAGCAGCCCAACTTGTGTTCAATTAACCCCAGCGAACTCATGCTACTCCATTACTCATCTCTCTCCAATGGCTACGTATAGCTGCTTGCATCCAGTACAAGGCACTGGCTTTGGCCTACAGGACAATCTCTGGATCTGCCTCCTCTTACCTTCCAAAATAAACTCCAACTCGTTCACTTCGCTTTAGTGATGAATGTTGTCTGGTGATTCTACCTCACCATGATGGTAATTCTTACTCCATATCATACACTACAGCTAAATGGTGGAGCAATCTTTCCAACTCTGTCCGTAGGCGTCAGAAGCATTAGAATCTTTAAGAAACATCTTAAAACACATTTCTTCCACAAACACGCTTTTTTAAAAAAATTATCAGGTTTGATTATACTACAGGGCGGCATGGTGGCTTAGTGGTTAGCATGTTCGCCTCTCAGCGCTAGGCATTCCCGGTTCGAAGCCCCATCTGGGTGAAGTTTCCATGTTCTCCCCGTGTCCGTGTGGGTTTCCTCCGGGTTCTATATTCTTTAATCAAACACAGTGCTTTTAAGGGCACTATTGAAACACAAAAATGCTTTAGCATTAATAGCTTTATCAAAGATCAAGTAAAGCACATTAGAATGATGGTGTAATATTTTTAAATGAGTCTTACTATTACTAAAAAAATCTTATCAAAAATACTGGATGTAAAAATGTATCTGTTTTTTGTCAAATAGTTTACTTCGAACTATTAAATCACTAGGTAACAAATAGGTTTTTAGTGAAAAAAAACTGCAATGACTACTTTGAGGCACATGCTGTATGACATGACATTTTATGGGCTACATATTTTGACTATATTTTTGTTCACTATATACAAGCGCGGACATTCAACTTTATCTGAATGCGATATGTGGTGCATGAGCAGTATTAAGAAAAGCTGCATCTACACAGGACAACTAAACAGTCAGTAATGCACTACTAATAAGAGAAACATGTTAAATGTGTTTAAAGTCTTAAAATAATATGCTAAGATAGGTAAAAAAAAAAAAACGAATCTGCATCACTGTTTTGCTACCATGTGGATGTTTTGCTGCTCAAATATGCTGGCTCAGATGTTTTCATTGTGAAAAACCATCTCGACTTTGCAAATCCAATAGAGCACCACTAAACTGTGGGAGAACTTCACACAGAAACACAACAGTGAGATGCTCTTTTAGAAAAGGGGAGATGGTTTTTCACAACAGTACAACTGCTACGCACGAGCTTTTGAAGCGAAAATATCCGCACCGAGATATTTGAGCAGCAAAACATCCACACGGTAGCAAAACAGCGTCATGGGTTCGGTTTACTTTTTTTTTCTTATATTAGCATATTATTTTAGGACTTTAACACATTTAATTTTGTCTCCATGATGGAAGGGCATTACTAACCATTTCTTTGTCGTCCTGTGTAGATACATGCAGCTTTCCTTAATACTGCTAATGTTTTTATATTACATTCAGATCAATTTGAATGTCCGCGCTTATATCTAGTGAACAAAAAATATATAGTCAACATTTTGTCTATAAAATGGCATGTGAGTTTCGAAGTATAGACAGTGCAGTTTTTTTTACCAAGAACCTACTCATTACCTGCGGATTTAATAATTTAAAGTAAACTATTTGAGAAAAAAAGATACACATTTATGTCTAGTATTTTTGATAGGACATTTCAGTAATAGTAAAAGACTCATTTTAAAATATTCCACCATCATTCTAATGTGCTTTATCTTATACTTGAATTATTGAATCTCTTGTGGCTGCGATTTTATCTCTGATAAAGCTGTTAATGCTAAAGGTACATGCTTTCCATACAGAAAGCGTAGTTTACCAACATCTGCACCGGATGTTGCATCCCAAATCATGACTGACTGTGGATATTTCACAATGGACCTCAAGCAGTTTAGATTCTGTTCCTCCCTTCTACTGTTTACTTGATGATTGTCACAGGTGCCTGGGACACCTGTCCCTCATTTAATGTACTCATGGACTTGGGTGATTGGTTTTTTTTGTGCACGTGACTGGGTGTTTTTTGTATTTAGTTTCCGTATTCCCTCTCCCCTGTGCATGTCTTTGTTGTGGTTATATCCTGGTGTTAGTTCGTTTGTTTCGTTCCCCCTTTCTGTTGGTGTCCCTGCACCATTTTAAATAATAAACCCGGTTTTGTTTTTATCCCGGTGTCTCAGAACTCTCTTCCGTGCTCAACCACGGTATGGCGCTGTGCAATATTCTTGCGCAGGCTGTATTCTTGGGAGCGTTTTTCCCGACGGACCGGCGTGTGCTTTTTTCCCCGCGCAGCCGTTCCCGGGAAACGCTCATTAGGCGCAAGCGGCGTACGCATTTCCTCCCACGTAGCCGATCTCCCGGGGAAGAACGAGCGTTGCTAACAATGATTAGTGTGTCACTCTGTTTAAAACTCTGTTTTCATGCCCTGCAATATGTGGGCTGATTTCTCCACAGTATTCTTATAAAATTTTGGAATTTCTATTTTCGTGGGTTTTATGAGCTGGAAGACAAATGATGGAAAAATAAACAAATAAATACTTGAAATTATTTAAATTGTGGGCCCTGAATTTATGATCTATGACTTTTTGAATGGAATCATAAAAAATTATCAACTTTTTTATTATATTGAATTTTTTTAGAAAGGGTCTATATATGGTGACAGAGTTGTGTGCTGTACTGTGCAGAAATCTTGTTGCTATTCACATCTGTACTATGATTCACTGTTAGAAAATAAAGTACATGTACACTGTTAGAAAACGAAAAATGTAATATGTTTGAGTACACACACCATTTGGGAATTGCACCATCCTGGACTGCAAGTTCCTGCAGAGGGTAGTAAGGACAGCTGAGAAGATCATCAGTGTCTCTCTCCTATCCATCACAGACATTTACACCACACTTTGTATCCGCAAAGCAACCAGCATTGTGGAAGACCACTCACACTCTTCACACACTCTCTTTAATCCCCTACCATCTGGAAAAATGAACCAAAGCATTCAAGCCTTCAAATTGAGAATATCAACAATAAGAGAGTGATCTGAACACGCACAACCCTAATAAAGTCTGGATCAAACAAATGTTACACCTTATTGTGCCGACAATACTTTCACTGCAATCCTGACCGGACTAACTTTTTTCTGCCCACCCTTGGATTTTTTTCCTATAAATTACTTGTATTTATGTGTATTTGAACATTATCTTCCATCCTTGCACATGTTTCCATGTTCTCCCTGTGTCCGTGTGGGTTTTCTCCGGGTTCTCCGGTTTCCTCCCACAGTCCAAAAACATGGATCAAGTCAATTTAATTCTCCAAATTGCCCCTAAAGGACACAAAGCATACAACAGTGAGACAATAGAGTGGTGATCATGAGGAACAGGCTATTTTGAGAAGGTGAGTTTTAAGTCAAGATTTAAGAGGAGGAAGAGATTTGATGTTATGGATGTCTGGTGGGAGGGAGTTCTAGAGTTTGGGAGCAGAGCGAACAGGAGGAAAATGCGACAATGAGAAGATTTGATAGATATGAGGGGGTAAGATAATGGATGACCATGAATGTGTAGAGAAGGATTTTTTATTTTTTTTCTATATTTAACAGGAAGCCAGTGGAGTTGTTGAAGGACAGGTGTAATGTGATGGGATGAAGAAGTTTTGGAAATAATATGCAACTTATTTTGAACCAACTGAACCTTATGGAGGGATTTTTTAAGAAGGCCAAAGAGGCGAGGTTTGCAGTAGTCAATACGGGATGTAAATAGACTATGGACAAGAACAGATGCAGTAGATGATTGATGTTACGGAGATGAAAATATGCAGACTGGGTTAAATTACTGATGTGAGAGTGAAAAGATAAAGTGCTATCTAGGATGACACCCAGACTCTTAACCTGAGGCTAAGGAGCTGTCAATTAGGATGGAGAAACTCTCAACTTTAGATAGTGTGAACTTTGAACCATAGAGCAATATTTCAGTTTTATCGCTATTAAGTTTAAGAAAGTTGAACTTGAGAGAGGTGAACCAGGTTTATATTTCAAATAGACAGTTTAAAAGGGATGTCGGTGGAAACAAAGTGCTCTGTTTACTAGATAGGTAGAACTGGGTATTGTTATGTTCCAATAAATTCCAACAGTATCATCCACATAGCAATGAAAATTAATCTTAAAAGTATTCAAATTATTGTCAAGGGACAGAACATAGATGATAAATAGGAGAGGCGAGAGATATGAATGAAACCAATCAAGTGCGAGATGTTTAATGCCTATGGAAGATTTATGGAAGGTCTATTAAGAAGAACAGAAATGAGAAATACTATGTTGAAGGCTGCACTCAGATCAAGAAAAATTAGACTAGAAAATAAACTGGAATTAACTGCCATAAGAAGGTCATTTTTGATCTCGATTAGAGCAGTTTCTGTACTGTGGAGGGGGTGGAAACCTGGAAATTGAACTAGGATTGTTCGTATAGGCAATTTTGGGATAAATGGGGATGGAGTTGAGTGGCAATAACTTTTCAAGTATTGAATGGGACAGAGGACATTTGGATCTAAGCCTGGTTTTTACAAAATAGGAGTAATGGCTACTGTTTTAAAGAGTGCAGGAACAATTCCACTAGAAAGTGAGGAATACTTTTAAGGTTATTTCAAACAGTATATAAAGATGACCTTAAAGATTATTTCAGAATTATATAATATAATATTATATAATTATTCATTCATTATCTCCCGCTTATCCTCTATTAGGGTCGCGGTGGGGTTCCCCATGCCCATCCAGGGGAGAACGTCTCGGGCGCTGGGCAGATAGACCCAGGACAGGGCGCCAATCCATCGCTGGGCACACACTCACTCACTCATACACACTCTATAGGGGGCAATTTTTTGAGAATTCAATTAACTTGATCCATGTTTTTGGACTGTGGGAGGAAACCGGAGAACCCGGAGGAAACCC
>JAFMOD010001767.1:91542-123151 GCA_019802435.1 Corydoras maculifer
GCACACACTCACTCACTCATACACACTCTATAGGGGGCAATTTTTTGAGAATTCAATTAACTTGATCCATGTTTTTGGACTGTGGGAGGAAACCGGAGAACCCGGAGGAAACCCACGCAGACACGGGGAGAACATGGAAACTCCACCCAGATGGGGATTCGAACCGGGAATCCCTAGCGCTGAGAGGCGAACGTGCTAACCACTAAGCCACCGTGCCGCTTTCTATAATTATAATTCTACAATTAAATTATTTCAGAATTTATAGTTGGGGCAGCATGGCGGCTTATTGGTTAGCACATTTGCCTCTCAGCACTGGGGATTCAGGTTCGAATCCCAAATTCTGGGGGGATTTTCCACGCTTTCCCCGTGTCTGTGTTGGCATTCTCTGGTTTTCTCCCACAGTCCAAAAACATGGCTTTAAGGTAAATTGAATGCTCTAAATTGTCTCACATAGAGTCTGTGTGTGTGTGTGTGTGTGTGTGTGGGTGAGTGTGTGCCCAGTGATGGATTGGCGCCCTGTCCATGTATCTGACCAGTGCCCAAAATGTTCTCCCCTGGATGGGCTTGTTGAACCCCTCTGCTACTATAGTAGAGGATTGGGTGGAGGATAATAAATGGATAAATAATTTATAGTTGCATTTATAATAATTTACACTTAATATCAGCTGAACTGAACTTCTGTATGTAATATATATTTTACACTATGGAACTCAAAGATTGTGACACTAATCCAAGTGGGTCCTTAAAAATTCAAGTTAAGTTTATTTCTATTGTGGGTTTTACAACAATGAACTGTCCAAGAGCAGCTTTACAATGTTCTATTCTTAAACTCATAAAAAGCTAAAGCAACTGTAGCAAATTAAAACTCCCTGGCATTTGTTCTCTTTCGGAAAAAGCCATGCAAAAACTAAGGTTGAGTTTAAATAACTCACAGTTATTTTTTTTGCATCTTTATAGCACATCTCACCCCTGCACTTTGAATTACCTCTTATTAAAAATAAATATTTAATATAAGAATAATGCTTATACAACATATGGCAATATATTACTCTGACAAAATATACTATTTTTACTACATATTATTGATTTTGTAATTCAGTCAGTGTCTAAATAACCAAGGGTTTCCTCGAGATTGGGGGTGCATGATCACTGATTAGCACCTTCATCTTGAAAGTCCTGCAATCAATTTCTGGCTGGGGCAGACAAGGTCATTTCTGTATGTGAGTCTACATGATCTCTCTTTGCCTCCGTCCCTCCCTTTCTTGGCGAACCTTTGATTTTGACATGTTGAGAGGTATTCTGAAGAATCTAATTGTCCAGATGCCTATGACCATCACATTAAACTCTTCCTTTTGGAAAATAGCAAATCAATGCTGTACAGATGTTAAAATCCTTATAATAAAACGGGTAGATCAAGTCCTTTAATCTGATTGGCTGAGCCGTTGGTCCAGCCATGACAATACTGACAATAATGCACAACTCTGACTGCTTCACATTCATTGCAATGCATTATCAATATTTTTTATAAACGGTGTTCTGTAAAAATGGCTACTAGTTGGCAGCATTTGATTGTTAGAGAAACCTATTACTCAGCAAGCAGTGTTCACTTTATAAAACGGAGTAGATCACTTCCAATAAGACCAGTTTGTTAAGAATTTTGCTTTCAATAAACTCATTTATGAATGAAACTTTGTTTATTATAATGTGTTTGTAACAGTTTTAACCATTTTGCATTATTGTGAATAAATCACAGGAAAGAGGTATAACAGCACTCCGCTATGTGTCATGCCTCTTTCCTGTGTTTTTTTTCACAATAATGACAACCTTCTTGTGCCTTATTGCTTTAATAAACATTCAAACATCTCTTATAAACAGACTTTATACCTTCTTAATGTTTACTGCTTGGTAATATTATCAGGCCATCCAATGTGTATGAGTCTAAGGGTTGCACTTCGTGCTACATTTGGGGAAGTACGTTTGTGTTTTTAGTTTAGTTTAGTATTTATTTTGGGGGAATTAATGTGTCTCCCCATTTCGCATTTTCCAATGTCTATTTAAGCTCCGGCCCTTGCCCTTCCTTCTGTCTCATCTATGACTTCTGTGACGTTTGTTTTTCTGCACAGTGTTTTATGTTCATTAACACCTCTGTTTCTACAGCACCTGGTTTTTATGGACTATGTTTCGGACACAGCTAAGGCTTTTTTATTTACTGTTTCTTAAATTTAAAGTGATGAAATTAAACTACAGAAATGTATATCTTATTTATAAAATAAATAAATACATAGATAAACCTTGATAAAGATTTTAAAATTCACATAAACTGTATGAAATTATGTTTACACCCTATATGCCATCTCTGAAACATAGGTGTGGTAGCTTAGTGGCTAGGACAATAGGCTATCAATCAGAAGGTTGGGGGTTTGAATCCCAACTCCACTAAAGTTACCAATGTGGGTCCTTGAGCAAGATCCTTAACCGTGGTTTCCTGTAGTTAGCTCTGTCATCTTACTGGAAAACAGTCCAGAATTTGCTTCCCATAAAGGCTACATTCTTTCTGTGTGGAGTTTGAATGTGGTACCTGTGTCTGCATATGGGATTTAGACATTAAAGCATTTGTGAGAAAGGGTCATGATGTTGTACAGGCCTACGTACTCTATTGATTATTAAAGAAATTTATCCAATATGACTTACATGGGAGAGTACAACAAAAGTCAATATGTGCTTCCAAAAGAAAGTTTCTTTAAGGTACTGAAAGTCTTAGAAATTTGGACCAAGTTAGGAAGATTATTACACCATTTACAAATGATTAACGATATGGAGTGGGAATTTGCACCACGGTGAGGTTTAAGGACGAGATAACATTCACTGCTAAAGCTAAATGAACAAATTGAGGTGCATCTTTATATAACAAAGTGTAGGTATGAGGGAGTAGATTTAGTGATTGTCCTGTATGCCAGAGTCAGGGTATTGTATGAAATGGGCAGCTATTGAAAGCCAGCGAAGAGCAAGGAATAATGTACTACATATCATATTATTAACTATAATTTATCATTATAAAACTTTACAGGACTGGAATCCTCAACCTTCAGATTATTAATTTCCACACAATAACCACTGAGCTACAACAGTTCATAGAATATTTAGCCCTGGAACTCATAAGTATCACATTAAGCATGTAAATCGCACATTATCTAAATATTTTAAATACTTAAAAGCCTGAATTGAAGAGCATAATCACACATATCCAAAGATACAAACCCCATATGCCTCAGCACACATAGCTTTTCACACAAACGTTTTATCTCTTTATCTTTTTAACTTTAAGTTGTCTTCGCACATCACATTGTGCAGGCAAAGTCGCACAGTGAGTTAAATTGGACTAAGCTTTATCTGTGGAACTGTGTCCAAGGTATGTTTAAGTTGACCCACTGCACTATTCTAGGCAGTGCCATTGACAAGCCTCTTTCACATTTACAGCATTTATTAGCAGAGGCTTATTTTTAAAACCATCTACAACCGTTGCATACACACATACAATAAAAATGTTAAACAGTTTTAAAAATAAAAATAAGCGAGAAGTTAAGGTTTCTCATATCATCTCATTATCTTTGCTTAATCCTCTACTAGGGTCGGGGAGGGAGGGGGGGATTCCACGTTTTAAGACCGTAGAATGAAACCAAAGAACCCAGCGGAAACCCACGACACAGATAGAATAAGGAAACTCCACCCAGATCAGGATTCGAACCTGGCTACCCAGCGTGGAGACGCAGACTCTTTGACCAGTATTCCACTTATCACTTATCAAATGAATGGTTCTGTATAATTCCTTCTTCTAATCATACTTTTCTTTATTAAACTTATTCTATATTAAAGTAAACTAATTTTTTGTTATTCTGTTTGAAAAAGCTCCATGTACAAATTAATTTTTAAACTGCACAAATACTGAACACAAATAGATGTTTGGATGCTGATGTAAAAAGACAAGCAATTAAAATATTAGGTCATCTGATATTTGAAGGTAAAACTTATTCCTAAACTTGAATGTCTTTACTACCCCATAAAGAAACAATAAGGCTGGGGAGTTGAATCTAAACCAAGCAATTGTTGCTGTTATAAAATAACTTAACACCATGTGATGTCATTGCCCCAATTTCCAAACCGTTAGGTCATTTGTTTACTAAACTTGGCCCTGTTATAGCACAATTTTTAACACAAGGGGCATTCAAATGAAACTCAATCTACCTGATCCTTCCACTATAGAACCTGCAGAATCTGTTATGTAGCTTGCAAACCACACACACATACACACACACACACCATTTACTGATTTAGTCACTTACTAACTGCGAGTCTCAAATGCCAGAGAGAATCGAGATGCAAATATCTAACGCATGAATAACTCGAACCATATCCAGCATGTAGTTCTAAGTTCTGCAAAACTTTAATGACGTGGTGACGTAATAACGCAGGCATTTCACGCAAGAAAAGTTAATAGCTGGTCCAATATGTATATTTGCGCTCGCGTATCCCCCCCTCCAGTCTATAAAACGAAAGGGGTGTGGAAACCAGGGTTTGGGGGGCATAAAAAACAAGAGGTTGACCTGTGCACGGGCGAGGCGTGCGACACAACGACCCCGCACACGCCACCACACGGTTACCGCTCACCTTCGCTCCCACTCTGCTTGCCCTGGCTCGCGCCCATCCCGCGGAGCGCGTAATCTACCGAGCGTCCATGTGAAGATTAGGAAAAATGGCAAAGGAAGAAAAATAAACTCCAATGGCTCCACTGCGCTCTCGCTCTTTCTTGCCCTCCGCGCGTCACCGCCGCGCTTTCCAGTGCATAACGAACCCCCCCGCTCCAAAATCCGCTGCGTTTTCTTCTTCAGAGCAAAAGAAGTTGGTGCCAACGCACTTAATGGCGTCTAAACCACACGCCGGGCCTGCCGAAGCGACCCTCGTGGCTCCCGGTCCACTTCCAATAATAGAGGCAGACAAAAAGAGAAAGAAAACGCCAGCAACCCAGAAAACAGACAGGCAGGACTTGTGCGTCGAGAACGCGCGCTCGCTCCCGTCGCCCCTAAGCCGCGAGCTCAAACGAGAACGCGCATTTCAAGCTACATGTATTGTGGTTGCATGATGGACCTCAAGTCGTCTTTAAACAATTCAACTTAACATTCATCTAAAACCTTAAGCGCGATATTCACTATATATATATATATATATATATATATATATATATATATATATATATATATATATATATATATATAAGGGGCAAAAAAATAAAATACTAGTTTGTTCTCGTTTTGAAAGAGAGTCACTCATTTACCAAAGTTATTAAATTTCACAAAGTTACTCATTTAAGGCGTACTTATCGGATAAGAGATTCAGTGCAGTCATTCCGCTAAGAGTTTTCCTCTTTTTCCAATTCCCGCCCATTAGTGCATATGCAAATAATAATTAATTAATATTTCTATCTATTAACCAGTCACAAAAGGACTAGTCCATGCAACGATCTCTGAAAACCATAGACAGGGGTGTCATACTCAATTGCACTGGGGGCCAAAACTCAAAGCACATTTTAGGTCGTAAGGGCAAAACAGGATAAACATTTATTAAACACACTAAATGTTTTCTAAACCTAAATAGGAATAAAACAGACTGGAATATTATTCCATATAAAATATACTTACATTTTATATATATCTCAAAATACCTTTCCTTCTATAACATCTCTAGGGGGGGGGGGGGGGGGGGGGGGGGGGGGGGGGGGGGGGGGGGGGGGGGGGGGGGGGGGGGGGGGGGGGGGGGGGGGGGGGGGGGGGGGGGGGGGGGGGGCATTCATTCATTCATTATCTCCCGCTTATCCTCTATTAGGGTCGCGGTGGGGTTCCCCATGCCCATCCAGGGGAGAACGTCTCGGGCGCTGGGCAGATAGACCCAGGACAGGGCGCCAATCCATCGCTGGGCACACACTCACTCACACAGACACACTCTAAACGGGGCAATTTTGAGAATTCAATTAACTTGATCCATGTTTTTGGACTGTGGGAGGAAACCGGAGAACCCGGAGGAAAAACACGCAGACACGGGGAGAACATGGAAACTCCACCCAGATGGGGATTCGAACCGGGAATCCCTAGCGCTGAGAGGCGAACGTGCTAACCACTAAGCCACCGTGCCACCTCATCTCTAATCATAATTATTAAATTTACAACTGTAAACATGCTGCAAAAAAACATGAAAAAATGAAATGATGCTTTTCATTTGTTCTTCATATTAAACACATATATGCAGTGAAACACACACATATACAAACACTAATGAAGTGAGCACTTCTGCCCGGAGTGCTGGACAGCCCTGTATACGGCGCCCAGGAAGCAATTTAGGTTAAGTGGCTTGCTCAATCGTACATCAGTCATAGTACTTGGTGGCACCGAGAATCGAACCGGGACCTTCAGGTCACAAGGCTGGTTCCTTGACTACAATCCCCCCCAACTGCCCACCATAGTAGCCACTACACATCACAGTCACAAAAGAGTCCCTGTCCCCTGCTTTGATGCAAGAGCTGCAGGTACCACCACATGGTGATTGGCACAGTCAAAGCCTTACCACATAGTCTTTTTTTGGGGGGGCGTATGGGGGGTGGTAACAACTAAGCCACCATGCCACCCATGCCAGAAAGCTAAAATTAAATAATTAGCCTTAAAAGGACAGAGTAGTCTATGAAATATATACTCCAATAAAGAATTAATTTAGTACTGTACAGTCATAGCCAAAGGTTTTGAGAATGATACAAATATTATTTTTTACAAAGTCTACTGCTTGTTTTTATAATGGCAATTTGCATATACTCCAGAATGTTATAAAGAGTGAGCAGCTTAACAGCAATTAATTGCAAAGCTAATATTTGCCTAGAAAATGAAGTTTATCCCCCAAAACACATTTCAACTTCATTGCAGCCCTGCCTTAAAAGGACCAGCTAACATCGTTTCAGTGATTGCTCAATTAACACAGGTGTGGGTGTTGATGAGGACAGGGCTGGAGATCAATCTGTCATGATTAAGTAAGAATGACACCACTGGACACTTTAAAATGAGGCTGGTGCTTGGCATCATTGTTTCTCTTCTGTTAACCATGGTTATCTCTAAAGAAACATGTGCAGTCATCATTGCACTGTACAAAAATGGCCTAACAGGGAAACATCTAGAAAGATTGCACCTCAGTCAACAATCTATCACATCATCAAGAACTTTAAGAACTATTGAGAACTTGTGGTCAATCATCAAGAGACGGGTGGACAAACAAAAACCTACACATTCTGACAAAATGCAAGCATTGATTGTGCAAGAATGGACTGCTATCAGTCAGCATTTGGTCCAGAAGTTGATTGAGAGCATGCCAGGGAGAATTGCAGAGGTCCTGAAGAAGAAGGGTCAACACTGCAAATATTGACTTGCTGCATTAACTCATTCTGTCAATAAAAGCTTTTGTTACTCATATGATTGCAATTATATTTCTGTATGTGATAAAAACATCTGACAAACACACATAAAAACCAGAGGGCAGCAGATCATGTGAAAATATAAAATTTGTGTCATTCTCAATTTTTTGCCATGACTGTATATGTAAATGTTTTTTTTTCGACCAATACTCCAGTCCAGTAGGTGGTGTAATTCACCTTCCAGTTTATCTGTCAACCTCATCTCTGAACAAATGTGTCACTTACATCAAATCAAAGTTCATTTGTCTCATGCATACAGAGCCTGGCTGGGACAAAAAATCAGCCTGTAGCATTTTTGGCTCAGCCCCTCATTTTTAGCGAAGTACAACCAAGCAGTAATTTATGTACGTGTTCCCTGAAGGGAAGTATTTTAGTAGTATTCCAAACTTTAATTATTGTTGTACTCTATTTAGTATCTTAAGGTTGCATTTGTATTTTTTTTTTTTTGATAATTATCAGAAAAGGCTCATATTCATGCCGAACAACCAAGATAAGAAAGAAAGGGCTGGAGTTTGCTTCACACATGCTTATAACCAAGTAAATGCTAACAGCATCATATTAAAAGAAAAAAAATGCCTTCAGGGTTATAATAAATTTACAGTTAATCATACTTCAGAATCCTATTAAATAACCATTGTGGAAAGCAAATATGTAAATGTACTCAACAGGTAGTTCTACCACATTAGGTATATTTAATTTTAAGCATAACATATGATCAACATCTATTACATTTACATTAACATTTGGTAATTTGCCAAAAGATTATCTCATTTTATTACAAATGAAAGAACAACCCTAAGGAAAGGAAGCATGTTTTGGAAATATAGTGAAGGTAAGAGGAGAGATTGTCCTGTAGGCCAGCACCAGTACTTTCTGCTCCACCACTACTTTCTGCCTGCTGCTGCTGTCTTCACTTACAACCTGCTGTTGCTGGAGCATGTCACAGTGGTCATGGGGTAACATGTCTGTGATACCTGAATATGAACACTTCTTTCTCTTTTCTCAAGCAACTTATCCACACCCCCTTTGTTTGTCTTTGGTTTCTCCATGCTGCAACTCCTTTAACAAACAACACTGCAACTAGAGGGACTCAGTGTTCCCAACTCCACAGCAAGAAAAGTAGCTATTGGCTGTCCTAAAAGTAGCTAGATGCCTACTTTAGTAATTTAAACATTAAATTACATTAGATCATGTTGGTGGCACGGTGGCTTAGTGGTTAGCATGTTCGCCTCTTAGCACTAGGGATTCCCGGTTCGAATCCCAATATGGTTGGAGTTTCCATGTTGTCCGCGTGGGTTTCCTCCAGGTTCTCCCACACTCCAAAAACATGGATCAAGGTCAATTGAATTCTCTGGATTGTCCCATATAGAGTGTGTTTGAGTGAGTATGCACAGTGATAGATTGGCGCCCTATCCTGGGTGTATCTGCCCAGCGCCCGAAACGTTCACCCCTGGACAGGCATGGGGAACCCCACTGTGACCCTAGTACAGAACAAAGCGGAAGATAATGGATGGATGGATCGATGGATGGATAGATCATGTTGTTGGACAAAAAAAAAAGTCAAAAACTACAAACAATTTTCTAGGTTTTATAAAATCTCTACTGTCCATAGTGTATAATAGAATGTTCCCATCGACATTGGAACGTTGCAAATTGTCAGAAGACATTTAAGATTCCACAGATGGATTCAGTTGAGAGAACACTAAAATGTTAGACCTTTTACATGTTATTTATATAATGTTGGTTTAAATGTGTGGGCAGTGTTGGGCATGCTACTCTAAGCTACTAACTACTCCACCAGTATTGATCTGCCACAAAGCAGTTTGAATAATTTCCATCGATCCATGCATTATCCAGGGGAGAAAATTTCAGGCGCTGGGCAGATACAGATACACAGATACACCCAAGACAGGGCACACACTGACACAGACACATACACACTCTATAAGGGGCAATTTGGAGAACTAAATTGAATTGACCATGTTTTTGGACTGTGGGAGGAAACCGGAAAAACCGGGGGAAACCCACGCAGACACGAGGAGAACATGGAAACATGGCGAATGTGCTAACTACTAAGCCACTGTGCCACCCACATAACTTTATTTTCAATTAATTATTTGTGGAAACCTTAAGTATTTTTTTCCCCCAGGAATAAGCAATTGGGTGTGTTTTTCACAATTAAAAGCCTAAAGTGGCACTAACCTGCCTCTGTCAAGTTCTACTTATTGGAGTAGTTGAAGTGAACTGAGCAAGAATATCTTCTATCTATCTGAAGTGAACTTCAGCAAGAATATCTTCCAAGTTAATTATATTTTTTTACTTTGGCTACAGTTAGTTGCCTTTGTTCTGTATAGCTTCCTTGAAACTTGCATCAACAATATTTATATTTAACAATAAGTGCTAAAAAGTTAGGGCATCATTTAGAATTTTTCCTAATATTTTATCAGCTATAAACGTAACAAGTTGAAACATATTTCATATTAAGCTTTTATAGTATACTCATAGAATTAAACAAAACAACATTTTATAAGTTTCCGGACATCTCTGATTAACCTACAGAGCCCCTAAAGTGACATGGAAGAAAAAAATAATACGAGATCTTGCAATAGTTATATTTATTGCGAGATCTCGCCAAAGTTTATTATAAATTGATGTACTTTCAGGCAGGTTCCGGGTCAACAACAATAAACGATCACAATGGAGAACGTTCTGTGACTGTGCTCAATACAAGCATAAAAACCCGACTACGCCACCTAGGGAATTTAACCCCAAGTCCGCGTGGGTTTCCTCCGGGTTCTCCGGTTTCCTCCCACAGTCCAAAAACATGGATTAAGTCAATTGAGTTTTTCAAATTGCCCCATGGGGAGTGTGTGTGTGGGTGAGTGTGTGCCCAGCGATGGATTGGCGCCCTGTCCTGGGTGTATCTGCCCGGCGCCCGAGGCGTTCTCCCCTGGATGGGCATGGGGAACCCATCCGCGACCCTGGTAGAGGACAAAGCGGGAGATAATGAATGAATGAACACAAACTCAAGAGTACTGGAGGTCTCACACTAGCAGGAGGTAATCATTCCTTGCTCATCAGAAGATACTTGGAGGTCCTTTTTTATCCTGGATCCACTCAAACACACACTACAAATCAGGAAAATAAACCTCAATTTTGGCAAATTCAACCACAGCAGACCAGGTGCAAGAGAGAGATTTGAGGTGGACCCAGAGAAAAAGACCTAATGGTCCTAGACACCACGTGCACTCAAGTATCTAGAAGACAGAGGCAAGAGACAAACAGTTCATAACAATTCACTGAATACCCTCCAAAGATCCCTCACAGTATCTCTTACAGAGTATAATTTATTGATCCAGCCATATACTAGTTAAAAAAAAACAAAAGAAAGAAACAAAACTAATACAGTAAAAGTGAAAACAAAACATTAACGCAAAGAAAAAAAACAAAGAATAAAAATCTTTATTAAAAGATTTCAACGTAGGCAGAACAGCAGTGACTTGATAAAAGGCCCATCTGAAGCCAAGCTAGAGTAGCAGCCGGGATAATACCTGCAAGGACACATTCCATAAGATTCAAGCATCCAAGAGTTTTAATTTTGGAAAACCCCGTAGTTAGATCACTAAACAAAACAAACCTGTACACGAGTATTACCATTAACAGGAAAAGTGATATACTCCAACTCAGGTGTCGATAGAGGATGTCCAAATCCCCTACAGGAGTTGTACCGATGCTAGTGGCTAACGGCTACCGGTATGATCAAAGAGAGTTGCAACCCAGTTTTCCCAACAAAACTCCTACATAATGAATCTGGATTAACAGACATATTAATCTTTCAATATAGCATTACAAAGAAGCCACCACGTAGCTTACAGGAAGCACACGGATGAATACGTTTTATTGAGTTTTATTTTGTGATTGGCTTGCAATATAAAGACATCAAATCAGTGCTTGCCCATAAACACGGTTTTCGTGAGTGTTATGTTCCAATAAAACGGTCATAAGTCGGCGGCTTTGTTCCAAAAGAACTTAATGTGTTTTACTGAAAACTAGACAAACAAGTGTACAGGAAAAAACCATTAATGGCAGACGACTGTGATTGATGAGAGAGCTCTGAATAATCAAAGATCCCGCTTCGGTATATAATCCTTAGGTGGGATGTCCTTCTGTGTGTGAATGAGTGTGAATGGACCTTCCATATATGGTGGGGACTTCCTGAGCCCCAGTCTCACCAGTACATTTAAAAAATGTTACATGCCCCCTAAGTCTACAGCTCACCCTGTGATCGGACATCCCTACCCTTTGCCATGTTCATCCCGCAACTGGACATTCTTACAATTATTCTGTGCAGTCATTCAGCAGTTGTTTGAACTATGTGAAATAGTAAATATCATTACAAAAATAAAGAGCATTACGAAGTATAACAAAAATCTTACAACTAATGCAATTCATGTCTTTTTATGTTTAATAAATTACAACACAAGAGACACCTGAAGCGGCTACTTAATGCAAGCGGACCGCGTTAGTTTTGCGAGATCTCGCAATAAATATAAATACAATTATTGCGAGATCTTATTTTAAAGTTTTTTTTCTTTAGTGGTCTTAAAAATCTTACAATCTAACCATACATCAGAATGGTAATGCTGCAACACATGTATTTCTTTAAAAAGGGTTTTAATACAACCACTCCCATTTACTATAGAGTATTGTCAAATGATACTGTGGGTGGGGCTGTGAATTGCTCCAAAGGGTTGACTTCTTTGGAACACTTTAAAATCAAACAACATCACATTGCGGGGCGGCACGGTGGCTTAGTGGTTAGCACGTTCGCCTCTCAGCGCTAGGGATTCCCGGTTCGAATCCTCATCTGGGTGGAGTTTCCATGTTCTCCCCGTGTTTGCGTGGGTTTCCTCCGGGTTCTCCAGTTCCCTCCCACAGTCCAAAAACATGGATCAAGTCAATTGAATTCTCAAAATTGCCCCATATAAAGTGTGTCTGTGTGAGTGTGTGTGTGCCCAGCGATAGATTGGCGCCCTGTCCTGGGTCTATCTGCCCAGCGCCTGAGACATTCTCCCCTGGATGGGCATGGGGAACCCCACCGCGACCCTAATAGAGGATAAAGCGGGAGATAATGAATGAATGAACATCACATTGCATTAGCCGGGAACAAACCCGAATTTCACGCATGACAGGTGAGAATTCTACCACTGAACCACCAAAGCTCTGCTTTGTTTTTTTCCCCATGTTAAGATTTATCTCTGAATTTTGTTAAAATCATACTTGATGTATCTTTAACTTTTTCAGACATTTACTTCTTAGATTTTTAACTCACTTGTTTAAGACTCTATCTTCAAGCTTCTCCAAGCAAATTATATTGTTTCTCTTGTCTCTTGGGGAGAAAATAATGTAATGCACTGTAACACATGATCCCCGATCTCCACCATTTTACAAGAGTCTGCTTCTGCTTAGCTGATGATTAAAACATGAATTTATTTCCACTTAATCAGTTTCGTAAACTATAAGGATTTTAATTCATTCATTCATCATCTCCCGCTTATCCTCTATTAGGGTCACGGTGGGGTTCCCCATGCCCATCCAGGGGAGAATGTCTCGGGCGCTGGGCAGATAGACCCAGGACAGGGCGCCAATCCATCGCTGGGCACACACTCACTCACACAGACACACTCTATATGGGGCAATTTTGAGAATTAATTAACTTGATCCATGTTTTTGGACTGTGGGTGGAAACCAGAGAACCCGGAGGAAACCCACGCAGACACGGGGAGAACATGGAAACTCCACCCAGATGGGGATTCGAACCGGGAATCCCTAGCGCTGAGGGGCGAACGTGCTAACCACTAAGCCACTTTGCCTCCCTATAAGGATTTTATCCCAGAAATAAGCAAAGTGATTTGTTTACTGTCACAATTACAACGCTAAAGTAGCTCTGTCCTGTCTGTTTGGAAAAACGATCTTCCCAACTCTGTAAGGCAGTCACTTGGCATTTTTAAGAAACTATTGAAGACGCATCTTTTTTTTAACAAACACCCGTTGAAAAAAAAGGAGGGGGGGTGCAGGATCAGATACCGATCAGGTTTGATAATTCTAGAGTGTAGTTGGTTTTCTCCATAACTTCTGACTTGTGTTGTCCACATCTGTAGGTCGCTTTGGATAAAAGCTTCTGCTAAATGACTAAATGTAATATTTAAACAGGCACTAAAAAACGAATGACTCTTGTTTTGACTTTCTTGTTTTAAACTATGATGTCAAACTAATTTATGTAAAATATGGTGTCCGAATACTTTTATGTAAAATTTTAGCCGATAATATTACCCGGTATACCTCATCCAGACCGGTTAGTGGCGATAAAACACCACTTAGGCGTTTAGAAAACGCTATAGAGGAAGTTCACGAACACGGAGTCAGTTGTAGTAACTCCAGGCGACGAGCATGTATGTTTAATTTCTTTCATTAATTTGCTTTAAATAGTATTTAACGCATTAATACGCGGTGTTTATCTCTATACTTCTGAAATGGTTGCTATGTGACCTACCTGCAACTGTTTGTAAGTAACGTATTTGTAAGGTTATTTACGTTTAGTTTTCACCTAAATACTTAGTTAAAAGTTAAAGTGTATTATTAATAAGGGTTTTAATTTACTTACTGACTAATGAAGAGCGAAAAGCAGTCTAGTTACAAATTTGTTTTAACAAGAAAAATATCAGTGAAAGGCTGGCTACAAGTTAACATCTCTGGGATTTAAAAACGTGTAATTATTCTTAAACGGTGACAGTAGCACTAATGTACTATGACCTTTTCCTCTAAGTATAAGTAAACTACTGACCAGCCAGAATTTAGGAGCCTTGCCACGAACATCCTATGATATGCTTAGGCATTGCCCACCATACCATTGGGGTAATGGAGCTGGCTTGGTCCCATATTTTACTACATGTCTACTGCTCTGTTTTTCTATGGTTTTGTAAAATTATTAAATTTGTGAAGTAAATTATGCATCTATTATTAATATTATTATTATGAAGCACACATTATTATATTATTATTATAAACCACAGTGGGTGGAATTGCTTTCAGCTAAAAATATATAGTAATTAGTATAGTAACAATTTAGTCAAAAACAATGCACGTTAAATCAACACTATATAGTGTGATCTGCTAGTTTAATAGAAATTGTATTTGATAGAAAGTGTGTTTGATGAACAAATGTTAAAAAATGTTAAAAATTAGTTCAAAAGTGCTTTAATCTGTTTTAATGGTAAAAGCTTTGAATTTACTGACTGATATGCATGCAAAACTATAGAATAAGTTTTGTGACAGTCCAATCAATCTTTAATTATGTTCAGGAATCTAGAGCAGAGGTTGTTTAACATTCAACCTTGGACTAATCCTAGAACTAGAAGTAAATCCAGATCAAAAATTAACAAAAACATTTTTAGAAAATTATAGAAATAATACAATGAAACTGTTAAGGCTTAACAAACTAAAATACTAAGTAACAATAACATAATTATGCTTTCAAGAAACCCTAGAAACAATAAACATAAATCCCCCGTTATCACAGATATTGCCCAACTACAGAAAGAGCATCTGAAAAAATAATGACTATACTAAGACGACACACCCAAAAACCTATGTTACTTGGTACAGACATTTAAGCTATAATGATTGAAATGTCAAATATTCAGTTAAAAAATGAATACTCAGTGCCTACATTCCACTGGATAAATCATTCTCACAAAGAATACTAAACAATTAATATAAAACGAAGTACTAAACAAAACAGTTAATCTCACCGTACATCTTTCTCAGGGACACAAATAGCCACAACCAATTATGGTTTTCACACAAGTCAAGAGGGTACACATTAATAAAAAGAAACCACAAAAAAAAATAAACAATGAATAAACCAGAATCTACCCACTTATACCCAGGACATTTGTACTATAGACCTGTCACTGTGTAAATTTTGAACTCCTAAAGAATAATTATCAAAATAATATTATCCAAATAAAAATTCTGCCCCCCCACTAACATAAAGAACTAAGAGGTTAAAATTTACACAAAGCAGAGCATTCAAAGATTATGACAAGAAAGATTAGCGAAACAACCACGGACTCTATAAACAATGGAATGGTTATTAAATCCAAAGTGTGGAACATAACAGGTCATAACAAAGACTACAAACAAGCTAACAACAGGTATCCATTTCTGCCAACGGAAAGGTCTCCACCCGGACCCACAACTTCATTTTGACAGTACACCCATAAATTTTGCAAAGGCAAAGTTCTTAGAACTCATCTTATACAAAAAACTTAATTTTATCCAACACATACAGACAATAAAGAAAAAATGCATGCAGAGGTTAAACCTCATGAAAGTCTTGGCCAGTACCAAGTGGGGCACAGAATTCCAACCCCTCATCCAGCTGTACAGAGCATTAGTCAGATCAAAACTTGACTATGGTAGCATAATATATGGTGCCACCAGAAAGTCATATCTAATAAGACTGAACTCAATACACCACTCTGGCATAAGATTAGCCCTCGGAGCCTACAGAACATCCCCAATGCAAAGCCTATATACTGAATCCCAAGAGCCATCCCTTGAACACAGAAGAACAAAACTCTCATTGCAATACATTATAAAGCTTAAGGACAACCCACAAAACCCAGCCTACCGGACTGTCTTCACTACATCGCTACTCCCCCTATATGAATTAAAACCCACTTTCATCAGACCCCTGGGAACAAGAATGAATCATCTGCAAAAAATCTATCCAAGCATGGATTTAATAAGTAACCTGTATACAAAACCTCTTCCACCCTGCAAATTAACCAAACCAAATATCATCATGGATCTGACAAAAAAATGAAAACCAACCACTCACCCAAATAAATATTTGACAGACTTTCTGAAAATAAGGGAAAAATATCCAACACACTTCACCCTATATACAGACGGCTCTAAAACCACAAACCAAGTTACCGCAGCAGTTGTTACAGCACAAGAATCGATCAACATCGATCTGCACCCACAAAGTTCAGTTTTCACTGCAGAGACACAGGCTCTACTCATGGCACTCAACTCTATAGAAGCAACGCAAAAAACTAAAGCTCTGATCTGCACAGACTCTTAAGTCCTGTCTCCAAGCGCTCGTCAGCTTCAAGACCGAACACCCACTAATAAATAAAATCCTAAACAAGATACAATCTCTTCAAAGTAAAAAATGGGACGTACATCTATGCTGGATACCAGGTCATTGTGGAATCCCTGGAAATGAAAAGGCAGACAGACTGGCAAGGCAAACAGACTGGCAAGAAAGGGAGCAGCAATCCAACCACGAGATCCAAAACTTCTACCAACAGACGCTGCCCTTCTCATCACACCATACATTAAAAAACTATGGCAAACAGAATGGAATGCTCAAACAAGAAATAAACTACAGGAAATATGTCCCACCATACCTATCCAACGCAGATCACAGCCTGAACACAGAACAGACCAGGTCACCATTTCCAGATGCCGTATTGGACACACCAGACTCACCCTTCCACACCTGATAAAGGGAGAACCAACACCCACCTGTGAAACATGCAACAAACCCCTGACTGTGAAACACCTACTAGTAGAATGCACTAAATATATACAGCACCGGCGCTCTACTAAAATACCACAGACACTGAAGGAAGCACTGAAACCCACAAACACAAAAAAAAGTCCTAGCCTACCTAAAAATTACCGGACTGAAGTTTTAAATATAAATTAAATTAGCATCGACATCCAGCTGCATACCTAACCTCTCTTGCCCTGTAAATAACCAAAGAGTGTACAGGGCATTAAACAAACAAACATAACAAACAAGCTTCTTTAGGACCAAGGTTAAAAAAAATTTTAATAGCCATGGCACATAGACCAGAAACAAAAAAAACAAAACTGGAGAACTATGGTCAAAGTATTACATACCATATAAGTGTAACCGATCTCCTTCAGTCAAGTCATGTAACGTTCAATGAAGAATGTGTTAAGGAGAACGAACAAGGCTACAGAGGCGAAAAACATTGCAGAAGAATTTAATAGTATTTAAAACCATTTCAGATGGCAGCAATTCCATATAAAAAAATCAACTTTTGCACTGAAAAAAAAACAAGAAACATGCAACCAGGATTTTTCCTGACCAAAAGCAAAATAATAGTACAGAAATCCCACAACACAGCAACAAACCAGGATAAGTCTGCTATGAAATGATTAACAACTGCTACCAAGGTAAAAAAATATATAATTAAAATGGAATACATGGAACTTATTAATTATGGAACCCCAGAAATAAAAGGAGACAACACTAATATCACAAACACTATAAACTAATAGCACTAATGAGCTGCTCATATCAACAAATCAAAGAATGATCACTGGGCATTTAGTCTAATATTTAGAATTTATCTGGGATACCGTTTGCAGGAAGGAGCACACTAGTAGTATTTACGACTAAGTGCTTACAACACGGCGGCACGGTGGCTTAGTGGTTAGCACGTTCGCCTCTCAGCGCTAGGGATTCCCGGTTCGAATCCCCATCTGGGTGGAGTTTCCATGTTCTCCCCGTGTCTGCGTGGGTTTCCTCCGGGTTCTCCGGTTTCCTCCCACAGTCCAAAAACATGGAACAAGTTAATTGAATTCTCAAAATTGCCCCTATAGTGTGTGTCTGTGTGAGTGTGTGTGTGCCCAGCGATGGGTTGGCGCCCTGTCCTGGGTCTATCTGCCCAGTGCCCGAGACGTTCTCCCCTGGATGGGCATGGGGAACCCCACCGCGACCCTAATAGAGGATAAGCGGAAGATAATGAATGAATGAATGAATGAATGCTTACAACACTACCTGGAAATATGTTGCCCCAAGTGACCTGTACCAAGTGGGATTCAAAGTCTGGCTTCCATCCTTTCTAGTGAACTTCCTGGAAGACAGGAAATTTAAAACAAAGATAAACAACACTTAGAAAACACATGCCAGAAATAGAACTTCAAATAACAATATACATTTTACAAAATCTTAATCCTAATACAGATCTGCACTTGGACATTAAAGATGTAAAAAAAAAATCTATACAATTCTAAATGTAATAAAAATACTGATTAGTACCAAATAGAGAGCAAACTTCCTCTTCCCTTTTGTGATCTACAGAAAAACAGAAGAGAGTAGACCAAACCTAAACTCAGGATGTATGGAGAAAAGCACTAAACACTATCCATTCATTACCAAGAAATAAGTCTAGTGCTCAGAGTTTCCAAAACTGTAAAATCACAAAACAAACATAATAAAACCTTTTAGACACATACAAAGCACTTAAGTCTTCAAAATATGAAGGTGATTATAATGGACCGAGGCGGCACGGTGGCTTAGTGGTTAGCACGTTTGCCTCTCAGCGCTAGGGATTCCCGGTTCGAATCCCCATCTGGGTGGAGTTTCCATGTTCTCCCTGTCTCCGCGTGGGTTTGGTCCACAGTCCAAAAACATGGATCAAGTCAATTGAATTCTCCAAATTGCCCCATATAGTGTGTGTATGTGTGTGAGTGAGTGTGTGCCCAGCGATGGATTGGCGCCCTGTCCTGGGTCTATCTGCCCAGCGCCTGAAAAATTCTCCCCTGGATGGGCATGGGGAACCCCACCGCGACCCTTCTAGAGGATAAAGCGGGAGATAATGAATGAATGAATAATGGACCGAATATAAGAAGATAAGTCCTCACCAAAATATGTATTTTGACTACACAGATCAAAGAGTACTTAAACCAAAAACTAAACTCTACAAACTCCAAACTAATACCCAACTAGTGGCATTAATAGTAATTTCACCATCAGAAGCCGAAATGGTAATGACAAAAAATATAACAATATAAAAGAAATGGAAAATTGAATAGACTAAGTAACCAATGACTTGCCAGATGCTCCAACTTTTATTAAAGCAATAAGGCACAAGAGGGCAGCATTATTGTAAATTAATCACGGGAAATAGGTGATTTATTCACAATAATGCACAACATTGAGTGCTTTATTGCTTTTATAAAACGGTTAGAAACACACTAAAATAAGAAAAAAACAAGGTTTAATTCATAAATGTGTTTAATGAAAGCAAAATTGTCTAGTCCGGTTTTTAAAGTGAATGCTGAGTAACAGGTTTCTGGTTTCTCTAACAATCAAATAGACTAAATAACTGCCATCTAGTGGCAAAATTACAGATTGCAGTTTATAAAAAAAACATTGGTGAAATAATATTTTGTATAGCACGCATTGATGCAAATGTGTTGCGGTCAGAGGTGTGCATTATGGTCAGTAATGTCACAGCTGGACAAACGGCTAAGCAATTCAGATTTAAGGACCGGAACTACCCATTTTATAAACCTATTTAACACATGACACAAGTACAAATAACCACTAGGCATATATTAATAAAATATCTGAATTTGAACATATTTAGTACTATTTATGATATTATGATTCTTTTTATTAAATTGGACTTAATAAATAAATTACTACCACGTCACATGTCTAACCACATTATAAAACCCTAATATGTGTATTGTTCTTGTAGATTTGAATCAGAAACAGCAGTGCTGCTGGAGTTTTTATAGTGTCCACTGACTATATACTTTATCAGACACATCAACCAGGTTGAGTGGTTTAGACATCTGCTGTTGCACACTTCCTCTAAACACTGATCATAGGACGCAACCTACAGTATCCCGATGGCTGGACATTTTATGTTTTAATTAGTCTTATAGTGTCATTATGTATTTGAAAACTTGATGAGCACTATCGACACACATGTTCCAGCACTACACATGTAACATACCACTATCAAAACAGTTACTGCAGTGTAGAGAATCATTAAACTCTTAAAATATACCTTTTTTGTCATGGTCATTTTGATCATTAGAATAGCATTTAGGCCCAAGTGACTTAACAAATTATCCCAATCAAACTATACAGGTGCATGATCCACTTGTATTATCGTCCACCACCCTAATTTTAGAACACAGTTCTATATTGAAACAATTTGTATATTGTGGGAGCTGTATTTTTATAAAATGGCCGGTGAGTAAATGTAGATCCTGGATTAGGATTCGAGCATTTGTTTGTTGAAACAATATTCTGATGTATTTTACCTTCATAGCTATCATGTGTCTGGGAATTACATTCATAATCACATTTCAACATGTGCTTCAGTTGTATTTAGTTTTGAAAAATCTGTTGGACATCTGGAAATGACATCAGTTACAGCAGTTTGCCAAAACCTTGAGAAGTTCCATTACTACAATTCCAGAGTTAGGAGCAACTTGGTAACTTAGCAGTGTTGTCGTATCACTACAGAAAGATTTTTTTCAGTTACAATTTACAGTCCTGCTATACTAGGCTTCTTTCCTTGTGTTTTTTTTTATGTCCAATGTTAATTAAGCAGTAAAGCAATTAGTCGAGGATGAGAGACAAGTTTATTTCTTTATCTGAAAGTCTGTGGCATAAAAATGGATCATTTTGATAGATAAAATGAATTTGATTTGAGTTGTAAAAAAATGTCTAGTGTAATAACCCTAATTTCACAAGACAGTGATGATTTTTTTTCCCTCATCTTTAGAAATGAAGCAATAACTATGGCCACCAACATGTTACTTCATAAGTCCATCAAATCAGCTGAGGACCTGTTGAAGCGAGTGAATCTGTTATGCAGCCACCAGGCTAATGAAGTGGAGGGTCGTGCAAAATTGTGCAGCAAACTCCGTTCTGAGCTCAGATTTCTGCAAAAAGTAAAAGACGGACAGGTCTTGATCAAAGAGAGTCACTTGCAGAGCACCAACTTGACCCACCTCGGAGCTATAGTAACATCCGCTGAAAGCTTGGAGGATGTAGTTAGTGTTTTGCATGTGTTTACTTATGAGAGCCAGAATGGCAGAAAACAGACATTGGTTGTGGATGTGGTGGCAAATAGTGGTCACACTTGGGTCAAAGCTATTGGACGCAAAGCAGAGGCCTTGCACAACATATGGCAGGGTCGAGGACAGTATGGTGATAAAAGCATTATAAAGCAGGCTGAGGACTTTTTGGAGGCCAGTCGTCAGCAGCCAGTACAGTACTGCAACCCACATATCATCTTTGCCTTCTTTAATGGCGTCTCTAGTCCCATGGCGGACAGGCTAAAGGAAATGGGCATATCAGTAAAGGGTGACATTGTGGCCGTAAACACTGTGGTTGGAAAAGAGGAGGACCAGGATGAATTTGAAGATGAAGAAGATGGTGGTTTCGGGTGTGATGATCAGCAAGACAATGATGACGAAGACATTGAACATTCTGGTGGGGAAGAGCAAGTCACGCACACCTGTGTTGACCGTGACACCATTCTGGAGAGTTTGGCCTTCCCTACAGATATTAAAATAGCGGAGTGTTGTCGTGTCAACCTTGACATCACTACATTAATCACCTATGTGTCATCGCTTAGCCATGGAAACTGCCACTTCACTTTTAAGGAGCATGTTCTCACAGAACAGGCTGCTCAAGAGCGTGAGGAGAAAGTCCTGCCCAAACTGGATGCATTTATGGAGGGCAAGGAACTTTTTGCATGCCACTCTGCTGTGTACGACTTCCGCACCATCTTGGACACTTTAGGAGGGCCAGGTGAGCGAGAAAGAGCTGAGACACTGCTTGCCAGTATTACCATGGTTCCTGATCAACCTTCAGAGCGCACTCAACGCCTTGTAGCCAGTTCAAAAATCAACCATAGGTCGCTTATGATCTTCGGCACAGGAGATTCATTGCGGGCAGTAACCATGACTGCAAACAGTGGTTTCGTGCGTGCTGCTGCTAACCAGGGTGTGCACTTCAGTGTATTTATTCATCAACCTCGAGCATTGACTGAAGGCAAGGAATGGAGAGCCACCCCTATATGACAAAAACAAATATTCAAATCCATACTCAAAGTAAAAGCAAAATCAAATTTAACACCACTACAAATGAAATTATTGATGTAGCCACAAGTGGTGACATCTAAGGCACGGGCTAATGCACTAGTTGCATAAATGGTGATGATTATCTTTAATGCATTTGAAGCTAGAGTGAATACCAAATACTATTGTATTGAGAAGTGATTTATTATGATAATGACTGTTCACTGTCTAAATGACCTGTCTTCAAGTAATCAGATCTTTTTGTGCAGTTATAATGTCTGGCTGTGCAACATGCAAATTGTTTTTATGAACATTTCTGTTTTGCACAAGTTTAAAATAAACATCCATATAGTGGTGTGCATAATGACTCTTTATGGATACATTTTTAACTGTTCTAAACATGATTTGTGTAAGTTACAGGGAAGGTTTTCTATTGTGAAAAGACAAGAAGGCACAGTGGTCCCAAAACCGAATAGTAATACGTAAGTTTATAAAAGCAACAAAACACTGGGTGTTGTGCATTATTGTGAATAAGCCACAGGAAAGAGGACTGTTCTGCCCACCAACCTCTTTCCTATGGTTAGTCATTCATTCATTATCTTCCGCTTTATCCTATATTAGGATTGCCGGGGGGGGTTCCCTATGCCCATCCACACCCAGGACAGGGCACCAATCTATCGCTGGGCACACACTCACACACACAGACACACTCTATATGGGGCAATTTGGAGAACTCAATTGACTTTATCCATGTTTTTGGACTGTGGGAGGAAACCGGAGAACCCGGAGGAAAACCACTAAGCCACCATTCCGCCCTTTCCTATAGTTAATTCACTATAATGCACGCCCTCTAGTGCAGGGGTCTCAAAGTGCCGGCCAGCGGGCCACATCCGGCCTGCGACGCAGTCTTATACGGCCCCTCACGGGTTAACAAAATAAGCATTAAAAAAAATAATAAAAATGTATAATAATAATAATCTAGCCCACAATTTGGTTTAATTATTTATACATTATGTTAATTTTTATATTTTTTATTAATTTGTAATGTGGTGTTTGTGTGTCTTTATTTTTGTGCTTACACTGCGTTGCTTGGTGATTAGCGCCAGGCAATGCTGCGTAAGCCCCACCCACGCGTAAGTTGCACGTCTCTGCGTGTAACGGGTTGTACTCAGAAACTAAGCCAAAGTTGATGAACAGTATAACAGTCACGGGTGTAGATGTGTCGCTGGTGCTAATGAAAGACACAGACTCGTGTAGTAATAGGAACTCCGAATCACTTTACTCTTTTCCACGTGTATCGTACATCTCTCGTGTGTCACACCTTCATTCGTCCACCCGCAACGCGTACCTTAAGCATTGTGCCCATGTAACAGCACAACATTCTACAACTGGTTTATTGAAAACAGCCCTCAAACACCAGTAAATGTACTGATAGTGTAACGCCGCGATGAAGATGATCGCTGACACTCGGGAAACCGAACTCTCCAGAGAGGTAATGACTGGGCAGGGTGTGATTGGGGGAGCGCATTACCGAAGATCAGATGCAAAAAGCCAACTCAACCGAACAGCTTAATAGAGAGATAAACGGGAAGTAGTAATCAGAACTCTGAAAAAACTACTCCGAGCGCCACCAGTGGCAGGAAGGGGAATAGCAGGTACAAAAGGTAAAGTGGATGTGACACTATGCTACATATGCGCTCACTATTCCCACCAAAAACATTTTGTTAGCAAAAATGTCACTTTCGAAACTCTCAAAAAATAAAAGAAAAGTTGACTTGAAAAAAAAGTGTGTGTGAAAAACTCTTCTCAACTGTAAAATTTAATAAATCCAAGCAAAGATCCAGACTGACCGATGCCCATATCCAGTCCATCATCAGAGTGTCCACTGCAAACTCACTTAAAGCAAATGTGGCTCATTTGTGTCAGAAGAAGCACTGTCAAGTGTCTGGTAGCAAGCACTGCACAAACACTGAATGTATTTGAATTACAATATGTGTACATAGTTATTATATAAATAGTTGATTTTCCATTTTCCCGCTGCTTTTTATTGCAATTCTTTAATCTGGCCCCTTATCAAAAACACAGCCTGTTAGTGGCCCCCAAGTCATTTGAGTTTGAGACCCCTGTTCTAGTGCTTTATTATAGAACATTGTGATCAGCTTATTTAAGATCTAGCAAAGGATCCTAATGGGGCTGAGGTCTGGTCTTTGACTTAATCTACTTTTTCATAAACCAATTCCACCTCAATCTCGGCTTCTGGAATTAACACATCCAAGATTCCTGTGGCTACAAAGCACACCCAAGTCATCACATAATCACTATCATACTTAAGAGGTGGTATGAGTTGTTTGGAGATACTGTGTTCAAATTTCATTAAACAATTCCACTTTGTTGTTACAGATATTTAATATGCCATTTATAGTCAAATCCATTTTGGCAGAAGTTGACGCCACAGAATGCATTAAAATAAGTAATATGTATGTAATAATCTTATCTCATTATCTTGCGTGTAATCCTATACTAGGGACAAGGGTTGCGGGGGTTCCTCCTGCCCCCCATTTCAAATTTTATATCACACCAGCCAGTTTTGCAGGTAAGCAAATAGATTGAAACATGTGAGTGACGTTTCTTGTTATTTAGATGTATCCTATTAGATTGAGTGTTTATACAATAAATAACTATATCCTTTGCTGTAGCTCTTGGTTTCACATTTCACATTCAAATCCTGAAACACAGCTGTTTTAGTGGCAAACCAATTTGAAGCTTGTAAAGAGAAATCAAATCGGGAACATAAAGAGCTCAGGTACAACTATGTTCGGTTGGTAATCTGGGATGGTCAGTGCTGTCAGTTCTTCATTAATAGAGATTATGGCATTAAAATGCTTATTTTTCATGGTAATCTAGAAAATCTGCTCCTTTTAGTTGTGCTGCTCTAGTCAGTACATTTGAAATATTCAATTGATTGATTCATTCACTCATCATAAAAAAAATGTAGGTTCTCAGTAGGTTTTGTCAAAAATGTGATGCAATAATATATAAGTACTTTTATAAACTTTGTGCATTTGTATGATATTTGTCTGCTAAATTGTATATTTAATCAAATGAAAATATAGCATATATGCTTGGTTGATAAATTATTATTGATGAATTATGTATTATTTAATCAATGATTATTTTATATGATTTCCATTATAAGTTTTGTCTATAAAAACCTGTGTTGATTTAGATGAACATGAACCATGAATGAAAGGAGCATTGTGGTCATCGGTGCGGCACCACAACACTGACACGGACAGTGAAAAAACAGGCTTCTGTAATGACTGAATGAAAAAAAGAACTAAACATGTGAGTCAAAAAGTATTAGTAGGCTTGCCTATCAGCGTATTTGAGCAGGTACTACACATAGAATAAGTACGGTCTTTTAACTGTCACCTTGAAATTATTTAAAGCACGAGCAAAGCATTTTGGTTATTTTTTAAATTGAAATGACTGTAATTGATTAATATCATTATCATGGCTGGATCATCCTAGAAAAACACATTAGAATGTACAGATCATGGAGGCACAACACAATCACAGCACATTCCTGCACTACACCCTTGTTACAAGACAAGTGATCTAAGATTTAACAAGAAACGAGCCTGAAAGATCTGGAGATGTCCTGAAGAGGTTTTTCCAATTGTTGAATATGGACACCTAATCACTACACAATCTGTACATGGCTGTCCTGCACTGTTGATTCTGCCCGCCGCTGAGCCATGGTCCATCCCAGGTTTCTTTCCAAAAAAAACACAAAACAACATAGGGAGTTTTTTTGCCACTGTCACTTTGACGTTCTCGTTGGGGGTTCAGGCTTATGACACTGTAAAGTTGCTTTGTGACAATGCACTATTAAATTAATATGGAGTGTGTATGTGTGAGTGAGTGTGTGCCCAGCGATGGATTGGCCGCTGTCCTGGGTGTATCTGCCCAGCACCCCAAACATTCTCCCCTGGATGGGCATGGGGACCCCCCCGTCCTGTGACCCTAGAAGAGGATAAAACAGAAGATAGTGAATGGATATTTTTATAGAGAGCAAAGTGTGTTAAGTTATATAAAGTTTAAGTTTATTTAATAATATACCTGTCTGTTTTTATTCCTATTTATGTTCAGAAAACATTTAGTGTGTTCAATAAATGTTTATCCTGTTCGGCCCGCGACCTAAAGTTTGCAATTGAGCTCGACATCCCTGCTTTAGCTGGTACAGCGAAATGACTAGTCCTATCAGAAGCGCTGAGTCTATTTACTCCATGAAACCGACTCGCGATTCTGCGAATCGTGGAATCGATTCTTTTTGGCGTTGGTCTATTCAAAACAAAGATGTCAAACTTGCACCTGGGTGGAGCAATACATAAGGCGGAACCATCTTTGCAGACGGCTGTTTATAATACATATTGTACATACTTGTGCAACATTTTTGTGTTTTACTAAACCGTTTAAAGTCTTGTTTAGTTTTGTGTAGAAATTATAATCGACTGCTTCCAAGTCGCTAGTTTGAGAGTGTAGCTACGGCATGAGCTAGCTGGGTTTAAGCTAACCTAGCTGACTTCGCGTTCGCCAGTAATTATTGCGTTCATTTAAAACACTCTGTTTTGTAGTTTAGCGAAGTGAGTAAGCAGTAAGTCTTACTTTGCCGATGTAACAAACGCCAAAGGAGTAAAAATACGGACAGCAAGCCACATTGATCCTAAGGAAAACGGGCGCTTGGTGAGTCATAACTTTTTAAAGAATTTCTGATATAAATTTGCTAAAATAGCTGTGTAATGTAAAATATTAGGAAATAAAATGTCATTTTAATGTTCTGTAAAAATCTTTTTACCTTACTATACTGTTTAGGCAAATGTAATAACGGTTTAATTCCTGCGATTTTGGATCATTTTTGCATATATAAGTAATATTCATTTATTCATCATCTTCTGCTTAATCTTCCACTAGGGTCGCCGCGTGGTGGGGGATGGATGGGTGTGAACCTTTCGGGCATTGGGCAATTACACCCAGGATAGGGTGCCAATCCATCGCTGGGCACATTTACTCACACAGACACACTCTATATAGGGCAATTTAGAGCATTTATTTCATCTTGAATTCATGTTTTGGACTGTGGAATGAAACCAGAGAACCCGGCGGAAACCCACGTGGGCAGGGGAAGAATATGGAAACGCCACCAAGATTGGGATTCGAACCTGGATCCCCAGCACTGAGGATAAACATACTAACCACTTAGTCACTGTATTGTGAATTCAAGGTTCAAAACATGGATTCAAGGTACATTGAATGCTTTATATAATATGTGAATAAGTATGTGTCTATGTAAATTAGTCTGTTCAGTAATAAATTGGTGCCCTGTCCTGGATGTATCTGTCTAGCGCCCAAAACTTTTTTCCCTGGATGGAAAGCCCTACGACCCTAGTAAAGGATTACTGTGGGAGTAAACCAGAAAACCCGGAGGAAATCCATGCAGACACGAGGAGAACATAGAAACTCTACCCAGATTGGGATTTTAACCTGGATTACCAGCACGGAGAGAACGTGCTAACCACTAAGCCACTGGCCCTGCTCAGGTCCACTCTAATTAAATTAGAAGAAACAACTTTCAGGCGGGAAACTTTCATGTTAGCATGGTGGCTTAGTGGTTAGCATGTTCGCCTCTTAGCACTAGGGATTCCCAGGTCGAATCCTAATCTGGGTGGAGTTTCCATGTTCTCCCCATGTCCGCGTGGGTTTCCTCCCACAGTCCAAGTCAGTTGAGTTCTCCAAATTGTCCCATATAGAGTGTGTCTGTGTGAGTGAGTGTGTGCCCAGCGATAGATTGGTGCCCTGTCCTGGGTGTATCTGCCCAGCGCCCGAAATGTTCTCCCCTGGATGGGCATGGGAAACCCCACCACGACCCTACTAGAGGACAAAGCGGGAGATAATGGATGGATGGATAGATTTTGATTATATACTGGACTTATTAGTTTATCTAGTTTTATTTATTGTATTATTTAAGTATAATATTGTGCTTTTGGTGATGGCCTTCAATTATAGTTAATTCATGCACCTGTCGCGGCTCCGCCTAATAGTGTGCCACATTTAAAACCAACATCACATGCTGTGGGGAGAGAGACACAGCACACAGGGATGAGGGAACAGCACATTTATACGTAGAGAATGCTGTAAAGCCCGGTTTGAATGTTTACTGGCTGAGTAAACCCCATTCATTGGTTGCTGTCTTCGGTCCTAATTCCTTCCACCCCCCATTACAGTTGGTGCCAAAACCTGGGAGGAATAAGGATGAGTTACCCCAAAATGTAATGAGGGGTGGGCACGAATAAGGACCGGAGCCATAATTTCTCTCAATAGGAACGGATTTATTAACTGACAGTGTTTTAAATTACATTCATATATATACAGCTGTTAGCAGGTGTTGTTCGCCAAAGTCCCGCTCTCGTCAGATCCGTGGAATTGCTCTCACTGCAGCATGTTTGGTCACAGCTTATTAAGGCTGCACACGCTATCAGATCAATCAATCTCTTGGATCCCTCCCCTGCGTCAGTGTGCTAACATCATAATTATATATTTGCGATAAGTCTTATTCATTAGGTCATTCTTATGTAACTACAATATTCGGAAATCTTCTGTCTTTTTAAACTGTAAAACTCCAGGAATACATTCAGATGTATTTTGAATCTCAGCATCCTGTCTGGTGACTAAGGACTAAGTGATGGTTTAGACAAACACAGAGGGTCCTGAAAATAGGAACCTAACAAGGCCTAATACAGCTTAATCCCTTAACTATATGTTTTACTTTCAAAAGCTACAACACTGCAACCTTTCATAGACTCCCTGGCTAAATGGCACATATAACACATTGAAAACCGTTTGTGATTAAGTAAACTCAGATATTGGTAAATATTGACTCAAGCAAAAACAGCTTTATTGTAGCACTATGATAAAAAAGGCAGAGGAAGTAAAAAAAAATAGGAGTAGCAAAGATCTTTAACAATGGATGAAAGGAATAGGATGTCATGAAAATGGTTAGCTGGCTTTACATGCTATTGGGGCAGCATGTAAAGCCTATGCCATGCCCTTCCTAGTAGAGCATTACTACACGGTATTGTCTTCTTATATTGTCTTTTTATTTTTTTTATTTGGGTAAAGGGAACAGAGTATAAGAAAAAATCATTAACTACATACAATTGTAAAGCAGGGTCGCATGGTGGCTTAATGATTAACAAGTTCACCTCTCAGCGCTTGGGATCCAGATTCAAATCCCAATCTGGGTGAAGTTCCCATGTTCTGTCTCTGTCCGCATGGGTTTCATAAGGGTTCTCCGGTTTCCACCCACAGTGGAAAAAAATGCATTTATGGTCAATTGACTGCTTTAAATTGCGCCTATATGTATCTGCCCAGCACCCCAAATATTCTCTCCTTGATGAGCATGGGAAACCTCTCCGGTGACCCTAGTAGAGGACTAAGCAAAAGATAATGAATGAATTGTAAAGACATTTGTTTTGTAAGTTTGTGAGAAGTGCTTCTTCACTGTTTTGTCTTCACAACAATGAAACTTTGTTTGTTTACCTTCAGTTATGGTAGCTTAATAGCATTGAGCTTAATAGTGTATAAGAACAAATTTCAAATTTTCCTTTTGATACATTTTTTGTGAAATATAATGCTGTAGATACTTTTACAAGCAGCATATGCCCAAATGTATGTAAGCACTTTTTAAAATAAATGAATTTGTCAGTGATGGCCAAGACCCCAATTTTATTATTGGTACTGCACATGAGGCATTGTCAAATGCCATTGTTGTTGGAACATTTGAAATGGTGTTTCTGTTCCAGAATTACTGTGCTTTTGTACACAAAGTATGGTCGTTACAAATGTGGTTTGACAAGTTTGGTAAAGAGCAACTTGTGCAGCCTAAGCAGATGCTTGACCTCAACACTATTATATTTACATATATATATATATATATATATATATATATATATATATTCATTTTTACAGCACATCCAGGACATATAGGGAATTAATACTTCAAGGGAGGAGTGTGCTCCTCCCTCCCCAGAGACAAAGAGAGAGGGGGGTGCTGCCAATAGTTCAGTATGAATAAATATAAACTGCAATAAATCAGATGTGAAATTAATGAAATAGCTTAGGGTATATTCCATATTTTTAACTGGGCTACTGCAGCTTTACTATTGTATTTAAATTGGTATTGTTACTTTAAAATCTGATCATATTAAATTTCTTCTTCTGCTTTTAAATAAATGCTTATTGTTTAGTATTTTATGCTCTATTCTCTTAGTGTATGATAATTCTGTAATTGGGCAACTCTGACCACTGCAATTTCTCCCTAAAATGAATGAAGTTTCTGATTGTGATTTTGGGGAGAATTGTATCTGCTTCCTTATGAGTACCTTAAAACTTCAAATATAGTACTGGTATGATTTTGTGTTTCGGACAGCTGTGTGTCCCTTTAAGTGATTCACTTTAGGACTTAGAAGTTTAAAACGTCGCAGACGTGATTTCACTTCAGTGTCACACATCAATAATGTTCTGAATTTTGAGTAGTTTTAGATTTTGGTTATCTGGAGGATGTTCCTACCACACTCTTCCTAGTGTCTAATGGAAATGAAGGCACATCAAAATGCCTCATCAAACACTTCACACTGCCAAACTGAACATGCAGCTGATATAGTGTCAGGTTTAATGCTGTGATTTTAAGCTCATATAAACTGAAGCATCAGCAACATAATGGCTTCTACACATTTGTGAGGTTTGTCCAAGATGTTTAAATTGTGTTCTGTGAAGTTCCTTCCACAGCATAATCTCTTTAACCATCTTTCTACACAAGGACACACAAAGCTTTAGGAAAGCTACATCCTATCAAACATGTCTGTTTAGTTGTGCTAAAACTCAGGATAACATTTTCTTTCAACGCAGTCAGTCATTCCAAAACAGTTCTTAAACTTATTAAGAATATACAATGCAGTCTAAAATTATTCATAACCATGGCAAATATTGGCTTAAAGTTACTATAATCCAAGTTTTTTTGATTGGAAATGGCACAGATGCTTCCAGGAGATGACTGTTCCACAGAAAAATGTACTGTAGTGTCTACTTGTACCCAAGGCCAAATTT
>JAFMOD010001767.1:126765-165445 GCA_019802435.1 Corydoras maculifer
ATATATATATATATACACACACACACACACACAAATAATGTTGGCCGGAACAGACCAAGTGGTGCAATGTGCACGGAACAAAAATAAAATTACACTTGAGTATTTATCATGAGTAAATGAGTATTTATTGAGTATTAATTGCATAATAATCATATGATCAAAATCTGTTATTGTCTCATCCTTACTTTTTGGCCAATAAGATCAGTTTTCAAATATTTGGTGCATCCTTACTATTAGACACGCATAGCTTGTCTGTGTAAAATTAGAGTATTTATTGCTTTACAGTTCATTAATCATTCTCTAATCTTTTATCAGTGCTCACAGGACACTCCCAATGGGATATAAATATTTGGACATTTCCTGTTGGTGCATTGCTCTTAGGCCAGCATAATTATTCAGATGTTCAGAAATTTCCAGTGCAACACATTAACACATCATAACTTCGTCAGCGTCCCTGCATTGTTAAAAATCATCTATCACCGAGATAATACTTATTCTGTGGTGGTCTTATGATGGTCCAACATTGAATGTAGAGAAACAGGAAGAATACAGTGTGTAACTGTAGAAAACTAGTAAATGTAAAAACAAGGAGATGTAACTAATAATGTGGCCAGATCACAGAAAAAAATTTATAGCAAATATGTTTTTTGGGGGGTTACAACATAATCTTGCATTCTTCATTTTTGTCAGGTGTGTTTATCTTGGTAGTTTCTTCTTTTTTTGTTATATTTATTTATTTATTTTGAGATTTAATTACAATTTTCTGTGGCTTACCTCTAGTACAGTATGTAAACTAATGATTTTATAAGGTTTAGTAATAAATTATAAGACTACTAATGCAGAGCAGTATTATTTATTTTACTAATTATGCTTCTCAGACAATGTGTTTTCCTGTTTAAACTACTGTGATGTAAACAGTGAATGAAAGGGAAGCCTATTGTTTAGTGCCTGACACATCAGGAGTGGCTGGTCATTGTGTTCTGAAATGCTTCCCATTATGCTTTGTAAGCGTATACTTACACAGTATACTGATGTTACTGTATCTGTATTTCTTTCCTTAGATTTTTATACCAGTGTGCAACTGAACATCATTCCCATCAGACCCTTTTCTGACCATTTCACCCTCAACCTCTGAAGATGGCGGCAAATAAAACCAAGGGGCAGAACTCCCCGGCCCTTCACAAAGTGATTATGGTGGGCAGTGGTGGAGTGGGCAAGTCTGCACTTACGCTCCAGTTTATGTATGATGAGGTAATTATCACATGTCCTTAATGCTTTACATTTGCACAATACAGGATTATTAAAATTTTTTGTCTTATTGTTTTTGTAAATGTGCTGATGATTTGCCGGTTATTGTCCCAAAAATAAGGACCAGCAACAGATACATTACAGATACAAACAGAAATATTTTTATCGGGTTATAGCTTTAATGGTGGATTAGTAGATTGTTCATTTATCTGACAGCATCACAATACAATAAGCATAGAGCAGCAGTGTCTTTTGTGTAATATCTTTGATCAACAGTAACAATTCATATTTCTTTCATCTTTTTTTTCTACTGGTCATTTTGTAGTAACCAGTTTATCCTTTATCACAACGTAAGGCGGTGCTTGAAAGTTTGTGTATGTCTGCATAAATTTGACCTAAAACTTCCTTAGATTTTCAAACAATTTGTAACTATGAATAACGATTTAGGGGAGTCAATGTGCCGTAATGCTCTCAGCGCTGGGAATCCAGGTTTAAATCCCAATCTAGGTGTAACTTCCATGTTCTCCTTGTGTCCGTACGAGCTTTTCTCCGGCTTCTCCAGTTTCCTCCCAAAGTCCGAAAACATGAATTTAAGGTGAATCAGTTACTCTAAATTGCCCTTGTAAAGTGTTCATGCCTGTATGAATAAGTGTTTATCTAGTGATGGATTCCCGACCTGTCCTGGGTGTATCTACCCTATTAGGGCTGCAACTAACGATTATTTTGATTATCAATTAATCGGTCGATTATTTATTTTTTTTCTCTCTCGATTAATCGATGAATCAGATAAATTAATTTTTCCCCCATGTCTTTACATTTACATTTAGTCATTTAGCAGACGCTTTTATCCAAAGCAACTTACAAATGAGTATCACAAGACGACAGTAGTTATGAAGAAAACCAGCTACACTGTAGAGATATTAAGCAGGTCAATAAACTCTACTTATTTGCAGTAGAGTGTAAGGCATCCAAGTAGCCCAAAGAGCAATTAAACACAAATCTCAAATACAAACTGACACAATATGTAGCATAGTGTGAAAAAAAAACAAAAAACTAAATTACACAAATTTGAGTCGCTCTAATATAATTCCCCTTTAAATGCAACTATTTCAACCTCACTCCCATAGTGTGCAGTGTCTTCACTCAAATTTTATCATATAATTAAAATGTGAAGCTTGATCATTAATTAGCACCATTGTGTACAAGTTGTATGTATTTATAAAAGCACATTTAAACACTTATTAAGCTGTTTAAGGGGGGAAGGGTTCAGTAAAATTATTCTTTAGTACAGTATTATATATAGTCATTTTATTCAAAATGTTCAAGTTAACATTTCCTGTAATGAATGAAAAGCACAATGAAAGAAATAATGTGTCATCTAAACATCCCTCACTTAACAACAAAAGTCAATTCCAAATACAAAAGTTAACTCCATGATACTCAGTAATAATAACTGTCTCTATAGTCAGTATATATATATATATACATATATACATATATCTTTAGTATCTCTCTCTCTCTCTCTCTCTCTCTCTCTCTCTCTCTCTCTCTCTCTCTCTCTCTCTCTCTCTCTCTCTATATATATATATATATATATATATATATATATATATATATATATACAAGGGATTCCCGGTTCGAATCCCCATCTGGGTGGAGTTTCCATGTTCTCCCCGTGTCTGCGTGGGTTTCCTCCGGGTTCTCCGGTTTCCTCCCACAGTCCAAAAACATGGATCAAGTTAATTGAATTCTCAAAAATTGCCCCGTATAGAGTGTATCTGTGTGAGTGAGTGTGTGCCCAGCGATGGATTGGCGCCCTGTCCTGGGTCTATCTGCCCAGCGCCCGAGACGTTCTCCCCTGGATGGGCATGGGGAACCCCACCGCGACCCTAATAGAGGATAAGCGGGAGATAATGAATGAATATATATATATATATATATATATATATATATATATATATATATATATATATTTATTTATTTTTTTTTACTATCAATTTAAGATCATCATTTGAAATTTTTAAATATTCAGATGTGAGCCTGTGCTAATGTACTCCTCATGGTGCTTTCAAATAAATAAATCAATCAATATATAAAATATGTTATAAAATAAAAGTATGTAAATATAATTTTACATATTCATTCATTATCTTCCGCTTTTATCCTATATTAGGGTCGTGGGGGGTTCCCCATGCCTATCCAGGGGAGAAAGTTTCAGGCGCTGGGCAGATACACCCAGGGCAGGGCGCCAATCTATTGCTGGGCACACTCTCACTCACACAGACACACTCTATATGGGGCAATTTGGAGAACTCAATTGCCTTGATCCATGTTTTTGGACTGTGGGAGGAAACCCACACGGACACGAGGAGAACATGGAAACTCCACCCAAATGGGGATCCGAACCATGAACCCCTAGCCCTAAGAGGCGAATGTGCTAACCACTAAGCCACCGTGCCGCCATTTTACATATTATTACATAATTAAAATTTAGATACGAATCCTAAGTTGTATATGTCCCACTCATAAATGGAAGTTTAAACTCAAAATTACAATAAATTATTCAATATACATTTTCAGATTGGTCTATTTCTGTGTTTTATTTACACTGTGAAATCAATGCTTAATGAGTACATATTGTATTTTCCAATTTCCTGTCACCAACAATTGTGTTAAAATAAGTAAAATGTTATTTACCTGATAAGTTTTTTTAAGAGACAAGTCATTGTTTTTTTTCCATAGGCTGTTTTGTAATACGCTGCACATTTACATTTACATTGCATTTAGTCATTTAGCGGACGCTTTTATCCAAAGCGACTTACAAATGAGAACACCACAAGTCAGAAGCTATGAAGAAAACCAACTATACCGTAAATTCATCAAACCTGAATGTTATTCGATGCCACGGCACACGCCCCCCCCCCCCTCCCTTTTTTTTTTTAACTTTTTTTTTATTACAACAGGTATTTGTTAAAGAGATGTGTCTTCAGCAATTTTTTAAAACTATTCAGTGATTCTGCCTTACGGACAGATTTGGGAAGAGCATTCCACCATTTTGCAGTGGCGGACGCCACGGAGTGACACTTACCTGCTCGGTGAGGTGGAATCGTCAGGCGGCAATCATCGCTGGAGCGAAGAGAACGGGTCGGAGTGTATTTAGGAAAGATGGGGTGAAGGTAGGAGGGGGCGGATCCGGAAATGGTTCTGTATGCTAGAGTCAGTGACTTGAACTGAATGCGAGCAGCTACAGGAAGCCAATGGAGGGAAGTGAGTAAAGGAGTGACATGAGTTCGCTTGGGCTGGTTAAACACAAGTCGGGCCGCAGAGTTTTGAATTAGCTGAAGAGGTCGGATTGTTGACGCTGTAATACCGGCAAGTAGCGCATTACAATAATCGAGCCGGGATAGAACTAGGGCTTGAACAAGCAGTTGGGTTGCATGTTCAGTCAAAAAGGGTCTGATCTTCCTTATGTTGTAAAGGAGGAATCTACAGGAACGTGCAGTTTTGATGATATGATCAGTGAGTTTAAGGTGGGAGTCTATTGTGAAGCCAAGGTTCCGGACCGAATATGTAGGGGAGATTGTTTTGGAAGGTCAGGTCAAATTTGGAAGGTCAGGTCGTGATGGATTCAGGGTTTAGCTGGGATAATGAGAAGCTCTGTTTTGAGATGACGGGCCTTCATCCAAACAGATATGTCGGTGAGGCAAGCAGATACCCGATTTGAGATGGTGGTGTCGTCGGGGGCAAAAGACAGATGAAGCTGAGTGTCATCAGCATAGCAGTGGTGGGTACCACCAAGAGATTCAAATAGGAGAACAACTTGCAATTAGCCACCTTAAATACCTTTACTCATGATTGGATACACCTGGCTATGGAGTTCAAAGCTCAATAACCAATTTTGTGCTTCAGTAAGTCAGTAAAAAGTAGTTAGGAGTATTCAAATCAATAAAATGATAAGGGTACCCATACTTTTACACCTGTCAAATTTTGGTTTAATGCATATTGCACATTTTCTGTTAGTACAATAAACCTCATTTCAATCCTGAAATATTACTGTGTCCATCAGTTATTAGATATATCAAACTGAAATGGCTGTTGCAAACACCCAAATATTTAGAACTAAAAATGATGAAGATTAATAGGGGTGCCCAAACTTTTGTATATGACTGTATATGCTCCCATTCGGATCAATTATACATAAACATGGAATTAGCTTCCATTCTTATAAAGATGATTCACATTTGTACATCTCAGCTCAAACTAAGATGTTTATTCCACCAGTAGACTCAAGGACTGCGGGGGGGGGGGGGGGGGGGGGGGGGGGGGGGGGGGGGGGGGGGGGGGGGGGGGGGGGGGGGGGGGGGGGGGGGGGGGGGGGGGGGGGGGGGGGGGGGGGGTCGGGCGCTGGGCAGATAGACCCAGGACAGGGCGCCAATCCATCGCTGGGCACACACTCACTCACACAGACACACTCTAAATGGGGCAATTTTGAGAATTCAATTAACTTGATCCATGTTTTTGGACTGTGGGAGGAAACCGGAGAACCCGGAGGAAACCCACGCAGACACGGGGAGAACATAGAAACTCCACCCAGATGGGGATTCGAACCGGGAATCCCTAGCGCTGAGAGGCGAATGTGCTAACCACTAAGCCACCGTGCCGCCGGACTGCAATAAAGATATTAAAATACGTTTCTTGCTGCAAAATTTTTATAAAACTGAGGTAACTAACGTTGGATCCAAGGATGTTGGACAAAATAAACAAAATTTTTAAAACTGTGACCTAAAAATTCTAAAAATCAGACCTCAGTTCATATGTAAATTATTTAAGTGTCATTACTAATACAAAGACATTTTAGAACTGAATACAGTAGCTGGTAAAAGATAAATGCTTGGAGGAGTGCAGTATTGATGTTAGTGCTCCTCTGAGCTGAAGCACATATGGCAATGTTCCAGCATCCACACTCCTTTAGAAGAAGCCTTTTAACAGTTAGACGCTGGAAGTAATTATCGGATTAAAATGCACCAGTGATTCCTTTCACCTGCATCTCACGCCCACTTTGGGTTCCAGAGCTCCGTCACCAGAGTTCTGATCAGTTGTCTCCACTTGCATGTAATTAGTTACTTCAGTACTTAAGCACCTTTTACTTATTCACTCCTTGAGTTATTTTATTTGTGGGTTATGAGGATTATTGTGTGTGCGTTATGTCAGTCTGTTTGTGTTTGCAGTGATCCACACACCTCAGCCACAGCACTTGAACCTCAGTTTGATATTTAGCTACCACGCTTTGAATGCACCTTGCTTTTTGAGGTGCGGGATTTATGGATTGTGAAGTGTGTAAAGACTCATAGCGCGAAGCACGTCTAGAGGTTAAAAGGCCATGTTACCTATACACGAAATTATGCTGGGTGATGTCTATCTCAAGAAGGCCATGTTCTTCTCACTGCTGCAGTGTCTCTTCCCAATTTAAAAATACTGCACAATGATTATTAACAGAACATCTGGCAGGTGCATTTATTAACTCTAATAACCATTTATCAATCTCTACCCCCCACCCCAGTGTCACGCGTTCCTTTTTGCCCAAATACAGTTATATATACCTATATAGACCAACACAATTCTTTTTGTGTACACTATAGATAAGGACTATGTGTTATCCTTTATAGTTTTTGTTTATGTTAAGGTTAGCCTAAGTTAGATGGCTTTTTCTTTTTTATTTTGTTTTGTTTTGGTTTCATTTTGCTGTTTTTGGTTCTTCAGTTTTATGGCTTAATAATAATAATAATAATAATAATAATAATAATAATAATTATATATATATATATATATATATATATATATATATATATATATATATATATATATATATATATATATTAATATATAGCAATATTTATACTACATTTTGAGAAGTAATTGATCTGATCTATAATTTGTTTTCCATATAGACATTAAAATAGTTGAACTGCCTCCTCTGTGTGTGTATATCTTCATGAGAGAGAGCAGGCTTTCTGATAATTTTTCCCCACCTTTACCTATAGACCGATAAAGCATCCTAACAGTAAAATGAGGTCGAGAATGTAACATTTTAACAGGCTTGTTCAGGATATTTTTAAGGGTTGGTTGATGGGATAATGGTCCCATGTGTCGGCCTGGCATAGTTAATTTAATTAGAAAGGTTTTCTATCTGGTGCAGTTTTGTTCTATTAGAACAGTCTATTTTCTATGATAATAAGTTTAGAAGGTTTTTTTGCTGTGTTGCACAGCTTAAACAAATTCCATTTCTTGTTGTACATAATTCGCTTGTTGTAATCATGAGTTTTACCATCTGTTCATTTATTCTATTCAAAAGAAGTTGAAAAATGTAAAAAAATTAAAAAAAATAAATATAAAATAAAATAAAAAAAACTTGTAACATACTTTAAGGTGCCTGAATCAAAGCAGCTGTCAAAAAAGAAAATTAAAAGATAAATTGTTTATAAAACTGTTTTTGAGGAGTGGCCCAAAAAGGCCTTAAAGGTATTAACACAATTAACACAAAGTCATGTAAATATCTAAAAGTGTTGTCAGATGATTGGGCAGGTCAAGTTTGAAAATCATGCAATCACAGGGAGTAATAGAAATAGCATGTCAGTCAGAATGCCAATTACATGTTACCTCAAAACTTACAAAAGCTGTGGCATTGTGCTGTGTATAAGATAATAATACTACACATTATATAGTGGTCTTTTATTTTGGCCAGCCTAAGGAACACCTCATGCCATTTAATCATACTATTTAATCATGCGTTTGCCCATCATGCCCCATCTATCTCAGTTAAAAAGTGCTAACTAACACAGATTTCAACAAATTTGTGAAGAATATTTGAAACATATTTACATATATAGAAAAAAAGTCTTTAGGGTCATTTTATTAAAAATAGGAGCTAAAACAAAAGTGATGTATTTATATTTTTGTTCAGTATCTATTAAAAAAATATTTTCAAACTGATATCAGCTAAATAAAATTAATATATAATGTGTTTTTAATTAGCTGTGCCTGACTTTTCCATGATCAGGACATTTGGGTTACTAGAGAAAGGCAACATGGTCAGGGGACCAGTACATAGATAATATATAGTAATTAATGCACAAGCAAAACACATATTAGCAAAATATAATAATCTAGCACTTTTTCCATTTACAACATACAATATCAGTGCAAAAACATTAGGGGGAAAAAACTCACATCAAGCCTTTAGGTAGTGTTGATGTGATAATAAATATATATTACTTTATTTATTCTTATTTTGTAAAGTGACCTTTGTGAAAGGCGCTTATAAATAAAATGTATTATTATTATTATTATTATTATTATTATATTTGAGACAATACTGTAATAGGGCAGCACGGTGGCTTAGTGGTTAGCACGTTCGCCTCTCAGCACTAGGGATTCCCGGTTCGAATCCCCATCTGGGTGGAGTTTCCATGTTCTCCCCATGTCCTTATGGGTTTCCTCTGGGTTCTCCGGTTTCCTCCCACAGTTCAAAAACATGGATCAAGTCAATTGAGTTCTCCAAATTGCCCCATATAGAGTGTGTATGTGTCTGTGTGAGTGAGTGTGTGCCCATCAATGGATTGGCGCCCTGTCTTGGGTCTATCTGCCCAGCGCCCTAAACGTTCTCCCCAGGATGGGCATGGGGAACCCCCCCGCGACCCTTATATAGGATGAAGCGGAAGATAATGGATGGATGGATGGACATTACTGTAATAAATAAAGCCAGGAGAGCTTGAGTGTCATTTTCAAAAATTGACACTTAACACAATATGCTATAAAATCAGAAATTGCTACCAAAAACTGCAATATGTAATTAAAATCATCTATGATGACTGAAATTCAGACAGTGCAAATGTATTCTTTAGTCAGACAAATAAACATTTTAGCTTGTTATCGAAATGTTTAACTATACATGATATTTTGAAGTGATGTACTGCCATAAAGATTATGTCCAGATCTGTTTCTTTTCAAAAAAGGTGTGACACATCATAATGTTGGTGCTTAAATGTTAAATGTGTGTCAGGATCCTCAGCATCCGATTGTCAGGACAGCGTTTTGGTTTTGTGTTTGATTTGGTTTAAGTTTCACCTTTTGTTCCGTTTTGGTATTGGGTTTTATTCCTTTAGTATGGCGGCTCAGAAGGCTCAGTATAGTGGTGATCATTTGGCGTAATGGCTATGAGTCCCTATGTGCTGAGGAGGACATTGATTGTCTTATTGACTCCAATGAGGAAATTAGTGACTCTTCATTTTCTGACTATATCCTCCTTGCTTATACACTCAGGAACTTACCTGAGCTATGGTCGTATGACTACTTTGGTTCAGTTAAACCCCCCAGCACATCTAGGCCCAAGCGCCAGTTCGGCCTAGGGGTAAGGTTACTCCTACTACCAAGGAGAAGGGGGTCTTATCTGAAGCTATTGAGGGGATAAGAGCTTCTAAAAACTTTGAGGGGTCCTCTATTTCTATGGGATTAAATTTTTCAGACCTGTCCATGTTTTTGTGGTCTCCCTCCCTTGCTTTGTCCCCTCCACCACTCCTGCTTCCCGGATTTCCCTATTTGCGCTCAGAGCGCCCCCTGTGATTTGGCTCGTACTCCAGGTTCCTCCCAGGACTCGGTTGTTACTCTAGGTTCCTCCCGCAGCTCGATCGTTGCTCCAGGTTCCTCCCACGGCTCGGTCGTTGCTCCAGGTTCCTCCCGTGGCTCGGTCGTTGCTTCAGGTTCCTCCCGCGGCTTGGTCATTGCTCCAGGTTCCTCCCTCGACTCGGTCGGTGCTCCAGTTTTCTTCTGCGACTCAGTCCTTACCACCTATATCTCTAGTATTGAATTTAACACCACAGGCCCAAGTGATCCGATCTGCGCACCCAGTGCTGGCAGCGATCCGGTCTGCGCACCTAATGCTGCCAGCGATCGAGTCTGCGCACCCAGTGCCGCCAGCGATTTGGTCTGCAAACCCGGTGCTGCCAGAGACCCGTCTGCTTCACACTTCAGCTTGTGACCTGGTCAGCGCACTCACTTCAGCTTGCGCCTTGGTCAGAACACACAGTTCCTTAACCAGTTTTCAGTGCAAAGCAATGCCCCTTGAACTTGCAGGTCCTATCTGCCATGTATAATACTGCCAGAGATAATGAGCTACGTTCATGGTCATAGGTCGCTCGATTTAGTTTGCTAGTGCGCTTATCTAATTCTGTTTAAACTAATTGCTAATTGTTTACTAGACAGGAAATTAATCAAAGTTTGGTATTGCCCCAGAGAAGAAACATTTGGCAACCGATACCAACAGAACAGCAGGAAAGTTATACGCATTCACACAACAAATGTGGTTACATTTGCAAATGATGAGCTAAAATAAAAGTCAGAACAATTTTATGATTTTAGTGTTTTTAAATGTTTCCCAGTGTATCAATGACAGAATGCATGTTCTTTACTTATATACACATGCAAGAAAAATATCTAACAAAACATTTTTTTGTATAATGTTTGTATTATACAATTCCTTAACAGTTCTGCACTAAAATACATGCCGTGCTAAAAGACATGCTGCGCTAAAGTTTTATTGCTGAAATGCAACCACATCACATAACTGTGTCCCTTTTTCCATCAATGTTAAATATACAGTGTACGGACATAAATATCAGTGTTTTTATTCTCATAAAATAACATTGACTCACGAATTCTGTGACCCACAACAGTCACATAACTGCGTAGGAGACTGGAAGTAGAGTGGACCAATAACCCACCAAAGCAGTATGAGAGACTAATGATATCCTGTGGTCATAGATATGCTGAAGTCATTCAAATCAACGGCCTGTACACTTCCTAATGATTGATTGGTAACTGTTGTAAACGTCAGAAAATTTTGTTGTAATCTTTCTCTGTGCTACAGTCATTGCTGTTCTCAACAAGTAGGCTCTTGGTGAAAAAAAAAAAACTGACTGTACTTTGAGACACACGAAGCCACAAACATCGTGGACAACAAAATCTGACATTTTATGGACTATATATATATTGCCATCTCCATGTTGCAAATCTTACAGAGCACAACGCTGTTGTGTTTCTGTGTGAAGTGATCCCACACTTCACCATAGAGGTACTAATGGTGCCACTCACAAATATTTGCATTTACAAAAAAAAATGTAATGTTTACTTTTCTTAATATACAATTGACCCAGTTAAATATTTTTGTCCTGTTTGTTTTATTTGGTTTTCTTTATCGACTTTTAGGAATTAAAAAATATTATTTATGTGTTTTGTACAATTTGCCTTGCATTATTTAAGTTTTGTCTTTATAAATTTATTTTAAGTTAGAAGTTGGCCCACTGATAATAATGCCACAATTTTAATTTTATTAAGTACGTGGCATTGCGGGGCGGCACGGTGGCTTGGTGGTTAGCACGTTCGCCTCTCAGCACTAGGGATTCCCAGTTCGTATCCTCATCTGGGTGGAGTTTCCATGTTCTCCCCGTGTCCGTGTGGGTTTCCTCCGGGTTCTCCAGTTTCCTCCCACAGTCCAAAAACATGGATCAAGGTCAATTGAGTTCTCCAAATTGCCCCATGTAGAGTGTGTTTGTGTGCGTGTCTGTGTGTGTGAGTGTGTGCCCAGAGATAGATTGGCTACCTGTCCTGGGTGTGTCTGCCCAGCGCCTGAAACGTTCTCCCCTGGATGGGCATGGGGAACCCCCCGCGACCCCAATATAGGATAAAGCGGAAGATAATGAATAAATGAATGAATGAATGTGACATTGCAGGCATCCTTTTTCAAGTTTGTTTATATTTATGAAATAAAATAGTTTGTTATTAAAAACAAAACAAATCTTTTATTTTTTCCATTGTTTGGACTGGCACTTCTCACTCATATTCGAGTTCTGTGTTCTCTGTTTTCATTTGTTGTGTTGCTGTCATGACTGCTTCCAGAGAGCACTAGTAATAATAATACGCAGGCAATAGGAGGCCAGTAATTTCAAATGCTGCCCATGGCAGCGAGAACCAAGAGTAATATAACCAAATCCAAATGAGAGGCAATGTAGATTTATTTACAAACTCAAAAAACAGGCTCACGAATAAACAGAACAAAGAAGGCACAAACTGCACCCTACAAATAACCAAAACCAAAGTAAGCATGGCTTAATAAAATATACAATGAATACAAAGAAAACTTCAATTGCTGAAAACTAGTGGTGTAAATATTAATGTATTCAAATCTATGCATCAATTCCGCCAGCGATTCGAGTATTGATTAATATGTTTATAATGCCGCCTTTTTGTTCACCTATTTTGAACATCCGCTCTGACATATGCATACTACCTACTCCAAAACTGCAGATGGCGGTACCTTTTAATTGTCTTCCAACTTCCCTTATACTTTACAAAAAGGCCAGATGGAAAAACAGTGCTGGTAGGTTTCGCGACTTGTCCCGTGAAATACAGAATCATCCTTTTCTTGATAATTACATGTTGTGTCCCATATCGAAACAAATATGGGACATAATTTCCCTAAAAAAGATTTTTTGCTTTTCTACAACAGGGCTGCTCACAAAACCTGCATGTGGTGATGTGGTGGAGCTGGGGGCGTGGAGGAGAGGCGGAGCCGATGCCCTGATCAGGGAGATTGACTAGCGCACATGATCCGGCTCCGTCTGATGGTGTGTGCAGCTTTATAAGCCTTGATATCATGTGCTGCAGGGGGAGAGAATTCCATGGATTCGATGGGAATGGGACTTCAATGAGTGACACCAGGCCATTAAAGTTGTAGTTTAATGTGATTTTAACTGTTCTTTAATAAAGCCCTTTCCTGTCTGGAGAAATCCTGTCTCCAGTCCTCATTCTTGCCCATGCCTCATTACACTGCACCTTTTAAAAATGTCTGATTGCCATAATTTGTGAAATATCTGGCAAACTTCACAGCTCCTATAGACATCATCCAGAGTTGTAGAAAAAGATAATAAATAAATCGTAGTATTGGTAGTAGTATTGTGGTCTGGCTTCAATTATAAACATGATAATGTGTGTCCAGATGAAGGCCAAAGAGCCAGTCCAGAATCCTGATCTAAACCCAATAGAAAACCTTTGGTGAAAAAGTAATTCCTAAGAAACCCAGAACAGTCACATAACTGTGTAGGAGACTGGAAGTAGAGTGTACCAATAAGCCACCAAAGCAGTATGAGAGACTAATGATTGATTGACTACACTTCCTAATGATTGATTGGTAACTGTTGTAAACGTCAGAAAATTTAGTTGTAATCTTTCTCTGTGCTACAGTCATTGCTGTTCTCTAATTATGATCATCATCCATCCATACATTATTTTCCGCTTTATCCTATATTAGGGTTGCAGGGGGGTTCCCCATGCCCATCCATGCCCACCGGTTTGGGGGGCTGGGCAGATACACCCAGGACAGGGCACCTATCTATCACTGGGCACACACTTTCTCACACAGACACGCACACATACACACTCTATATGGAGCAATTTGGAGAACTTAGTTGACTTGATTCATGTTTTTGGACTGTGGTAGGAAACCGGAGAACCTGGAGGAAACCAACGTGGACACAGGGAGAACATGGAATCTCCAACCAGATTGGGATTCGAACCTGGAATCCCTAGCGCTAAGAGGCGAACGTACCAACCACTAAGCCACCGTGCCCTTATGATCATCATGTTTTGCAAAATATAGGTTTTATTGATTCATTGATAAAAAATCCTTGAAATGTTGTTCAGTATAGATACATTCATTCTGAAAAAACTCGTGTTCATACATTGTTCTCTAATTTTCATGTCACAAAGAATATGTCCAGATGTTTTTGACCTGTGAGTTTGTTGGAAAGAGTATCCTTGTCAGTTGTTGTTGTCTGGATCTATGTGTCATTAATTAGTGTGTATACAGTATTAGTTAATTGACATGTGTGTTCCTTAATTATTTTCTGCTTTCACGTTCCCTTTCAAGCATCATTTAATGTCAGTCCAGTTTCATTTGCATGTGTGTGTGTGTGTGCATGTTTCCCTGGTGTTTTCTGCATTAAATTACTCTCGTCAATGAATATATATCAACGAACTATATAAATATAAACTGAATTTGATTGTCAATGATGATTGGTTTAACTGGCAAAAACAACAGCCAGGCAACAATAAGCAGACATTTGGCGAGACATGTAATCTGCTGTTAGTTCCCTAGCAACCAATTTAATAACAGTTCCAGGTTAACCAGCATTACATTTGTATATGGGCCTTTCAACAGACCAGGCGTCTAAAGTATAAGTGACTAGTTGTGTAAAGTATAAGTGACCAGCTCTAATATTTATATTACTAAGAATATGTATTACCAAAAGATAAACTTGAAAAGCAATACTAAATACAAATCAATAGTGAATAACAAACCAAAGTACCCACCAAATATTTAAAATCAAAATTTTTAAAATATTTAAAATCAAAATTTTTTTAAATATTTAAAATCTAAATTATTTGGCTAAAAATAGCAAAAAAATACACTTGCTGGATTCAGAAAAAAAGTGAAAAGACCAAATAAATTCCAAATAAAACTATATTAAATTATGTTAACTTTTTTTAATTTAATGCATCGATTTTCCATATTGGCGGCATGGTGGCTTAGTGTTAGCACCTTCGCCTCTCAGCACTAGGGATTCCCGGTTCGAATCCCTAGTGCTGAGTGAATGTGTGCCCAGCGATTGATTGGCGCCCTGTCCTGGGTGTATCTGCCCAGCGCCCAAAACATTCTCCCCTGGATGGGCATGGGGAACCTCCCCACGACCCTAATATAGAATAAAAAAGCAGAAGATAATGAATGAATGAATGAATGATTTTCCATATTAGGTAAGTTTTCCAAAAAAGCAAGTTTATTTTTATAGCTGTCATTCAGTTTAGCATTTGAGCTTATCAGTATTTCAGAAAGTAAATAAAAAAGACCCATTGTTAAAGACTCAGTTTAAACCCTGGAACAGACAGCAGCTTCTCAGGATTATTTCATGCTGTCTTTCACAAACGTACAGAAAGTCATATGAGTGACATTTGTAAATTTGAAATATAATCAGATAATTTCAGAATCAGAATCAGAATACTTTATTAATCCCCAAGGGGAAATTGCAGAACTGCAAAGACTGCATTCACGGCTTGCGCATGTGAACTTAATGTGAAGTGCAGACAAAAAACACCTGGTTTTATTCATTAATTAATGTTTTGTAATCTGTGGATATACAGTATTATTTTGAGGGATGTTAATGTTAAAATATTTAGTGTTTTTACACATTGCAATATAAAATTGGTTCTTCCTTTATAATCAAGAAAATATATATTTAGTCGATTTAAAATGACTGCAAAATGTATTCGATCACCCTTCCAAATCATTGAATACACATCTTTCAATTACATACAGGTTCCAACCTAGCTTCATGGTAGGATGCCACCTGTGCAACTCATCCAGTCATGAAATATTTAACTAATAAATATTTCACATTTAATTGTCAATGGTATCATAACAAAAGATAAAATAAGATATGCCTTTATTGGTTCCACAACGGTATTCACATTCTCAGCAGCAAAGTGATAGTAATTGGGAAAGTTAAAAAGAAATGTAATATATATATATATATATATATATATATATATATATTAAGATATATATATTAAGAGAAGGGAAAAAATTAGCGTACACAAAATAAAGGGGGGGGGGGGGGGGGGGGGGGGGGGGGGGGGGGGGGGGGGGGGGGGGGGGGGGGGGGGGGGGGGGGGGGGGGGGGGGGGGGGGGGGGGGGGGGGGGGGCCGGGTTCTCCGGTTTCTTCCCACAGTCCAAAAACATGGATCAAGTTAATTGAATTCTCAAAATTGCCCAATTTAGAGTGTGTATGTGTGAGTGAGTGTGTGCCCAGCGATGGATTGGCGCCCTGTCCTGGGTCTATCTGCCCAGCGCCCGAGACGTTCTCCCCTGGATGGGCATGGGGAACCCCACCGCGACCCTAATAGAGGATAAGCGGAAGATAATGAATGAATGAATGAATGAAAATAAAATAGGGAAGCGATTGGTACTGACAGCAACTCAGGCAAAGGGGTAAGGCCATGTAAATTGACAGATAGGGTCAGCAAATACACAGAGGGCATCAACATTAGTGATCGACCGATATTGTTTTTTTTAATGGCCGATGCCAATGCCGATATTTAGACGACAGAATTGGCCGAAAGCCGATATATAAAGCCGATATTACCAGTTTTTATTGCAACTAATAAAGTACAATAATAATAATAATAATAATAATAATAATAATAATAATAAAAAACAAGACACAAAAGTAATCAGACAGTTTATCACTGTCTACTTTTTGTAATACAGAGAGCATTATTAAAAAAATACAACTTTAAATTACACATTACTAAATAAAGTTTCAGTGTACCTAAACATAAGCAGATAGCACAATCTTTTTAGAATGAACATTTATTGATAAACATTGCACAATGCACACAGAACAACATTCAATGAACTTTTTGAACTAATGAGCCAATTTAGCTAATTTAGATAAATAAATAAAATATTAACAAACAATTATTGTAGTTTGTAGTGTGAAAAAAGTACTTTTTTGAATATCTCAAGAATTAAATGAACTAAACTTTGAACTACTTCAGAATTAAAATTGTGTACTTTGAACATGAAATGTTCACTTTGAGCATGTATGAACTGGACTTGAACTAGTTCAGAAAAGCTGTGAATTGGCACAACACTGCCTGTAAGCTAGCGTCAGGTAGTTTTAGCAATATATAGCGTTAGGTAGCCAGTTTAACAAAATCACCCTAATTATACAAACAGTAACCCCTGTATATGTTGCAAATAGCATCCCGGAACATTATTATAGCATTAGCTAGCGCTAATTAGTATTAGTTGGCCAGTTTAGCTGTTCAAGTGGTTGCTAAGGTTACAGTTCCAAAAAAAAATATTGGCATTTTCTCTCTAAATAACATAATCGCTCTAATTATGCAGACAGTAAACACTTTATACATTACAAAGAGCAGCCAGTAACAAATACTGAGAGTTGAAAGAGAAAATGTTCATGAGGCGTAGAGCAGTTTAAAAACATCATTGGTCCATAATCCCTTGAGCATTGAGTGACGTTTTGCTGGAAGAACACTAGGGGCCACTCTAAGCAAAAGTTAGGTCAAATTATTGTATTCAGTCATTGAGCCAGAATGACGGAGCTGCCCACAGCGTTGCCTGTGGAAATTGTTTAAATATCGGCCTTGTGCGCTCATATATCGGCCGATGCCGATTATCTAAAAATGCCAAAAATCGGCAATCACTAATCAACATTCTGCAAGGTCAATTGCTACAGACTCATAAACGTTATGTGGCCATCATATTAGCTTAGTAACAGTGCACAAATAGTCTTAAATTAAATGATTTGGGTTTGGCCTCTTAGTTCCAGTGAAAGAAACTCTTAATGTTCCAACATACCAGAGAGACTGGACAATTTCATGCCCTCCCAACATTTTAGGAATGATTCTGTGCAGACCAGTGCTGTGCTCAAAGCAAGATTAATAAAAACATGGATGAACGAGTTTTAGAAAGAACATGACTGGCCTGACCTTAACCCAACAAAGTACCTTAAGGATGATAAGGCGGAGAATGTGAGCCAGGCCTTCTCGTCCAACATCGATGACTGACTTCAGAAATGTTCTTCGAGGTTGAATGGTTAAAAATTACCATGAACACCCCTAAATCTTGTGGAAAGTCTTCCTAGAAGAGCTGAAGCTGTTTTGGCTGCAAAGGATAAGCCGATATCATATTAAACTCTATGGATGTCACTGTTGACTGGATGTCACTTAATAGCATGCAAAGGAAAACGAATACATGGAAATATAGTGTATAAAGAAAAACAAAAACTAGGAAACAGTATTGGAACATGATCTAACATAAAAAAAGGATGCAGATACTGGATAAATACAGGTACGTGACAAGCATGAAATACAAAATCGTGACATATATATAGAATCACAACAGGCTAGACAGAATATGGAAATGTTCTCGAAAGATCAAAATACTTCTTGCTGAGCAAAAAAACAGGATAGACATAAGACACGTGACAAATGGAAACCAAGGAGAATCAAAATCAGGAGATCAATAAAAAACTAATAAACTAAATGACACATCTGGGTATTAAACACAAAGCAATCAATAACAAACAGAACATTCATTCATTCACTATCTCCCGCTTATCCTCTATTAGGGTCGCGGTGGGGTTCCCCATGCCCATCCAGGGGAGAACGCTCCGGGCGCTGGGCAGATAGACCCGGGACAGGGCGCCAATCAATCGCTGGGCACACACTCACTCACACAGACACACTCTATAGGGGGCAATTTTGAGAATTCAATTAACTTGTTCCATGTTTTTGGACTGTGGGAGGAAACCGGATAACCCGGAGGAAACCCACGCAGACACGGGGAGAACATGGAAACTCCACCCAGATGGGGATTCGAACCGGGAATCCCTAGCGCTGAGAGGCGAACGTGCTAACCACTAAGCCACCGTGCCTCCCACAAACAGAACATATATAACAAATAGTTGAACACAAGATTATGTGTATGTCCGACAATAATGTTTATACTAAAACAACTGAAATAGCAGAAATAGGGCTGTACTAAATGATTGATTTTCTATCGATTAATCAAACAATTATTTTATTTAGATTTTTTTTTTCGATCGGGCAGCACAGTGGCTTAGTGGTTAGCACGTTCCAAGTTCGAATCCCAAACTGGGTGGAGTTTCCATGTTCTCCCCGTGTCGGCATGGGTTTCCACCGGGTTCTCTGGTTTCCTCCCACAGTCCAAAAACATGGATTAAGGTTCATTGACTTCTCCAAATTGCTCCATATAGAGTGTGTTTGTGTGTCTGTGTCTGTGTAAGTAACTGCCCTGCGATAGATTGGCACCCTGTCCTGGGTGTGTCTGCCTAGTGCCTGAAATATTCCCCTGAGTGGGCATGGGGAACTCCCTCCGCGACCTTAGTAGAGGATAAAGCAGAAGATAATGGATGGATGGATGGATAGTCAATCAATATAAAAACTATTATTCTAATGTGATGTGTTTGGAGTTAAAATAACTTCTCCAAAATAATGAAAAATAAAAACCTTTAATGTTATATTATATTATAATGTTATAAAATATATTTTTAATCACTATTAAAACACAAAACTGCTTTAGCATTAACAGCTTTATCAAACATTAAATCTCAAACTGCACTGACTGTACTTTGAGGCACATATGACGTCATTTTATAGACTATATGTTGACAATATATTTTGTGTTGACTATATACAAGCAAGGACATTCAAATTGATCTGAATGCGATATAAAAACATGAGAGGTATTAAGAAAAGCTGCACAAATCTACACAGGACGATGAGGAAACGGTTAGTAATGCACTACTAATAATAGAAACACGTTAAATGTGTGAAGGTCTTAAAACAATATGCTAAGATAAGAAAAAAACTAGTCAAACCTATGTATCTGTTTTACTGCGCAGACATCCCAGCGCGGATGTTTAAATGCTCGTGGATAGCAGTTGTAATGTTGTAAAAAGCCACTTTCACTTTGTAAATCTGACAGAGCACCACACTGTTGTGTTCCTGTGTAAAGTGCTCCCACACTTTGGTTGTACGCGGGTGATTTTTTAGCTTCTGCACTCTGAATAAATAAATCTTTCCTGTAGAGCGACGCCATTTTGTTGATGCAAGTTGTGCAAATTGACGTATTTTCGTGATCAATAACCTAGTCGACCGGTTGCCCCAGCCTTAAGCAGAAAAATAAAAATCTGATATGATTTTATGTAGACTTAATATTAGAATACTAACTAAAATATATTACTTTCTGTAATCATTAATAAGGGCTATTCTACTAGAACTTTTGCACTACTTTTCTCTTGACAGTACAACATTTTTAGTTTAGTTCTCTGTTTTAAAGGGTTTAATTTTCAGTGCTGTTTTAAGATCTCTCGCTGCAGGTTTTCTATAAAATATGATCTGGACTTATTGCTGCCCACTTCAGAACTCTTCAAAACAATCATTGTTTTTTGGTGTCATTGTTATGCTAGAAGACCCACAATATCTAGCCCTGACTAGACCCATCTTTTTAACACTGCATACTACACTATATGTATGTGTATACAATGTGTATCAAAAACTTTGGTATGCTTTAGATGTAATGCACGCAGTCCACAGCCAAACTTAACAAAACAAGCCCAAAAAGATTTATTTTAACTGTCACTCTATATTTGTCTGTATTGACCATGTTTTTTCTTTGAAGGCCTTATTTTGTTTTCTGTAAATGGTAAAATGATGTACATAGGACACCTCCCAGGAGGTTTGTGGCTTCCTTAGTAGGTTCTGGCATTTTATGTCTGTGTTAATAGTGTTATCCTACTGGGTTTTAAACCACAATATCCTAATTACTTTAGATTTAGTGATTCGATTTTTTCAGGTTATCTGCAGTGCCACAGATTTCATTCTTAACGACAGGATCACATTTTGCTATTTGTCTGCCATGCGTTTTATCTGCTTTGTTATTAAGTACTTAATAAAATCTGCTAGTTATTCAACTAATAACTAACTAATAAAGGGTTAGCTTATGTCTGTACTTTTACTTCCAGCAGCATTACAGAATACTACTTACAGTAGCCACCAGATTTAAACTTGTTTCATCTGGCTCTGTTGGCTCATCAACAATTCTTAGATTACATTCCTATTCCAATTCTTAGACATCCCTCATCATAAAAAGAGTTCTGCAAAAAGGTTTCTGCTTCTCCTAAAACTGGCACTGCTCACAAAACCCGCAGCTTTTAAAAAGGTAATATTCACAATACCCCACCACAACCTTAAAACAAATTCACTAATACAAACTGCAAAACATGTTGGTGAGGGTTTCAGTGGGGCACAGTGAAGTATTGGACATGAGACATTATAAATAAGGAGAACAACACTGCAGATAAGTAAAAACAAAAAAGAACCAAATGTCAGTGTTAGAGTTCTTCATACCCCAATCATCTCACGATACTGATACTGTATGGATCATTCTGTTAAAGTGGAAGAGGAACACGGTCTCCATTGCCAAGAAAGCCCGGCAAAGATGACAAACTCTTTCTGAAAAAGCTAAAAAAATAAATAAATTAACCTCCTGCAGAATGTGATGGTCTAGTTCTACAGAGTAATTATCGAAGCTGTACTGACATTATCCATAAACATCTGGTTCAGTTTATCCACCTTACAGGAACAAGCCAAACTGCAATGCATAGTCAGGACAGCAAGATAATCGGTTGTGACCTGTCATCACTTCAGGACATTTAGCAGGGTGAAAAAAGATGTTAACAAAATAACTGCTAACCCCTCTCATCCTGGAAATCACATCTTCCAACCTCTGCCTTCTGACAGAGGATCCAGGGCCATCAAAGCCAGCAAAACTAGACAGGCTAACAGCTTTTTTCCCCAGAGCTATAGCACTCAGTAACCACAGTATACAATACACACTTTAAACAATTTATAACATACAACTTACTACCTCTTGTAACATAATGCTAATATTGCACAACAGCATTTGTATAAATATACATTTGTTCTGTAATTATCTGTAACATTTGTTCTGTAATTATCTGTAAATAATTACATGTACACATTTCATATCCCACATGTACAGATACCCCCTATTTTTTTTTCTAGCTCCGCAGTTTCTTATTTTTTTTTTATTCTTTGCACTTTAGACAATGTGAATATATGTCAAATGTACCAGTGTACATGTTATTATTTACAGATTATTTACAGAACAAATGTATAGTTATACAAATGCTGTTGTACAATTGTGCAAAATTAGCATTATGTTACAAGAGAAAGTAAGTTGTATGTTGTACATTTACATTTACATTTAGTCATTTAGCAGACGCTTTTATCCAAAGCGACATACAAATGAGAACACCACAAGTCAGAAGCTATGAAGAAAACCAACTATACTGTAAATTCATCAAAGCTGAATGTTGTAAATTGTTTAAAGTGTGTATTGTATACTGTGGGTACTGAGTGCTAAAGCTTTTGGGGGAAAAGCTGGTAGCGTGTCTAGTTTTGCTGGTTTTGCTGGCTTTTAATACTGTGTTCCAAATTATTATGCAAAAAGTGTTTAGGAGTGATAATGTAAGAATTTTTTTGTTTGTCAGTTAAACTCATAGATTGTGATGTGTGTCAGGGCTCTTTATATCACTGAAAGCAATTGCATACAGCTGTGCTAATTAGTTTGGCAGGTGTGTCTAAGAAGGCTGTCCACATTATTAAGCAGCCTACATTTTCAGCCAAAATCGGAAAGAAAAAGTCTGTGTCGGCTGCTGAGAAGCAACAAATTTTGGAGTGTTTAGGTCAAGGCATGACTACAATCAACATTGTCAAGACACTTCATTGTGATCATCGCACAATCAAGAAGTATGCAGCTGATTCAGAGCACACGCTTGTGCGTGCTGATAATGGAAAATTGAGGACTCTTTCCAACAGGCAATTATGCCAGGTTAAAAGAGTAGCTGCAAAAATGCCTTGTCATAACAGCAGACAAGTTTTTGAAGCTGCTGGTGCCTCCAACGTCACCTGAACAACAAGATGCAGGGTCCTTCAGAGTTTGCAATTGTGCATAAGCCATCCTGTCGACGTCCTATATCCACTGCACACAAGCAGAAATGTCTCCAGTGGACCAAACAATACATGAAGACTGACTTCAAAACTGTTTTGTTCATCGATGAGTACCGTGCAACATTCGATTGTCCAGATGGATGGAGTGGAGGATGGCTGGTTGATGGACACCTCAAACCTGCAAACAAGGCTACGGCACCAACAAGGAGGAGGTAGAGTAGTGTTTTGGGCTGGAATCATGGGGAGAGAGATTGTCTGCCTCTTTAGGGTCGCTGAAGGAGTAAAGATGACCTCAATAATGTATGTGGAGTTTCTCAAACAGCACTTCCTGCCATGATTCAAGAAGAAGAACCGTGCATTCCACAGCAAGATAATTTTCTTGCATGATAATGCAGCATCTCATTCTGCAAAGAACACATCTGCATTACTGGCTGCTATGGGCATAAAAGGGGTCCCCATGCTCCCATCACCTCAACCCCATTGAGAACCTATGGAGCATCATCAAAAGGAGTTTCTATGATGGCGGGAGGCAATTCACATGTAAGCAACAGCTCTGGGAGGGTATTCTGTCCTCATGCAAAACAATTGAAGCAGATACCATTCAAAACCTGACAAATTCAATGGACGAGAGAGTTCAGAACAGGAGTAACTGTTCTGTTTACAGTGTGTTGATCACAACTGTATAGTGTGATAAACATTGTGTAAATAGAATACTGTTTTTGTATCTCAATAAAAGCTAATTGTATTGTTGTTGTTTTTTTAATTAATAGATTTAATTTAAAAAAAGATATTAAGATATTGGATCATATTTAAATGTATTGAATCAAATCGTGGGGAATTCTAAAGTATCGAAAATAATCGAATCAAAATCAAAACGAATCATCAATAACTAAGGATCCTCAACCTTCCTACTGATAGCCCAAATCCCAACCCTTTAAGCTACCACACTATTTAGAAAGTGCTATCCTCAATCTATTCTACAAAGACACTCAGTGACCACGTACAAAAACACGAAGTATATGTACTAGCTGCTATGCTAATAACTATATATACTAATAAAATACTACTATACTAATAAATATGTTTAAGTCTACTTGTAGTTTATAAGCCAAAGTGTGAGTTATTCTGAGATAAATAAGTCACAAGTCCTTCCTCAAACACCTCCATTTAGCGCAGAATGCTGATGCCCCAACTTTTAACAGAATCTCGAAATAGGGTGAACATAACTGCTATTTTGGCCATCCTCCCCTGGCTGTCTGTGCATTTTAGAGTTCCATTAAAATTTCTTTCTTTTTAAATCTCTAAATGGTCCTTACCTCTCCGAGCTGTTCCATGTGGATCCTGGAAGTACCGTGATCCAATGTAAGCTTGGAAGGGATTGAGCCTTTCCGATTGTGTTTCCTAAATAATGAAATGCTACGTTTAAGACAGGCCTCGTCACTGTCCATTTTTAAAACTAGTCTTGAATAAATTAAAAATAAGATTTTACACTTGTTTTATTTGTTTTTACAGGCTATTGTTTGTTAGGGTTTTTCTCTTTATTTTATTGTTTTATTACTCACATTGTCTTAGTGTCTCATTGGTTTTAGGGTCCGTTTTCAAGTTTATATAGTTACCTATGTACAGCATTTTAACTGTTTTTAAAGTTGAGTTAAGTACAAAAAATGGCAATTATTTTTTCCCTTTACACTAAGCATGGCAAGAAAATGGAGGAAGACGGAACTGACCAGCTTAAGTGGGCAGCGCAAGTACATACACACACACACACACACACACACACACACACAGCCGTAGCTATCACTCTGCACACACACAACAGGATTAATATACACACCCAGCGATCAACCCACGAGAACTAGACGAAAAGGTAAAGGACAAACGGAGACAAATAAACATCATGTATTCGTTGCCAAATAAACATCAAGTCAAAAAAAAAACAATAATTATTGCTGTACTTAGGTAAGTGTTGTTGACGCAGCAGAAATTTCTAGCAAGAGAAATGTCTCTCTTGGGGATAACGGATAAAACACGACAGTGAGGAGCCCCGAAACACTAGCTTTCATTTTGTCTGTAAACCAGGAATGCTTAAAATCCGCTGTATAGTCGAAACTTAAAAAAATGATTTGCTGTTGAATGTACGAAGTTAAAGGAAACGCGCGAACAATTGATGACAGAAGTGATAGATAACGTGCGCAGACGACCTGCAAAATCATTAAATACCTAAATGTCCTACAAACGTAACATTATAGGTGTCTATTATTTAAACATCTCAATCTTAGCTATGAAAGGCATGGCTTAGCGCGGTCGTAATCCATCAATAAATAACCGAAACCACGAAAGCAGGCAGTTTTGACGGACTCTAGTAACAAACATACGTTTAATAGTTTCGCGAAAATATGAAGCAACCCACAAACTGTAAACCCCCCGATACATTTACAGATTGTTCGTTGCCATTAAGGTTTACAGTGTAAATGTCCGAGCGGTTGTCAATGACAACGCAATCAGTATTATGATGTTCAGATATACGAAAGTGAGAATTATATAATGAGACATCTGAGTCACATACCTGTAAACTCATGTGTTCTGGGTTCAGGTGGTGGAGTCGTGTCGGGATGCAGAATGACAATAAGGGAAATTTAAATCAGCTCGCGGAATTTAGCTCCCACAAAGATTTACTGTCCATTAGTGTAATTCCCTTGTTCTCTCTCCTCTCTACGCCTGTCGCTTTTTCTTCCCTCAAACCCTCCTTTTCGCTTTTCGTTATCTGGAACCGCCCCTCCTATCCTTTTCTTTCTCTCTCCAACACACACACACACACACACACACACACACACACACACACACACACATTCTGGACAGCCTCACTTTCACTTGATTCCCAACAAACATTGAAATGAATACAGCCAATGACAGCAAACCATTAAACATTGTGTAACCTGTTGTTTAAGATGCCTTTGTCACTTACTCGAAAGGTTTACAAAAGGTTTAAGGTGATAAATAAATGTGGTATATTTATTTCATGTAAAGTGACATATTACAAGCCCTTTGTTTTAATTTTAGACCACTGAAGTACTGCATTTTCTGTAGTATATGCTATTTGGCAATTTGGGTCTAAGCAGGATTTTCAAAAAAGAATAGAGTTTCCCAAAAATCTCATTCTGACATGGTGAGATGGACAAAGTACTAAACTCAACTCAAATGGTCCTTTCCTAAACTCAAATGGTCTTTATTGACAGACTGCATTAAATGAACATTGAAATACAGTTTGTTATTTGACTGTAGGTAAACACTATCCATGTTTGCATGCGTTTACACCTCATAAAAAGCAGCATACCCATAATTAGCATAGGTTCTGGTAGGTGTATTAATTACCTCTAATTAACATCAATTGTCATCAGCTCTGCCTTCCATTGCCATCAGCTCACTCCCACCCCAGCATGGCAATGCTCCTGTCACACTACCTCCATTCACACGGCTCCAACTCCGTATGCCCATGGGTTTCTGACATCCACTAAATTGTTTTGGATCTTACTGTAAAGAGTAAACTTGCTAGCTGTAGGTCTGACAGGTCGACAGTAAAAGTAAAAAAGCCACAAGTATGCTTGTGCATTGAATATGTATGAGTCTTAGTCAAATTGTACCTTCCATGGATTACTGTTGACTGGAGTATGGATTTATGGACTGAGTAATCTAAATTTGAAACATCTGGTACATTGCTTAATGTTTTTGAATATGGTCAAGTAGTTGTTAAATTATGCTTTTGGGATATTTTGCTGGATTTAGAGTTGGCAATTCGCACCCTAGATTTAATGTTGTCAAAACAAAGGTTTTATTATTTTTTTACCTTAAGTTATTTATTTCATCTATGAGTCTATTCTAAATATAATTAAGACATCAATTTGTATAGATATCAGTTAAAATTAAGTTTTTTAAAATTTGTAATCTGTGTTACATGGAAGTATACAAAGTCCACACCTTCACTGAACCTGGCTTTTATAACACATTCATACCAAACATAAGTGCATCATCAAATGTAATAGAATTTTATCAGAAAATACAACTATTGTCCTAGACACTATTCTCCTGTTTTTGAGTTCGCCGGGGAGTTACCAATGCCCATTAAGGGGAGAACATTTAAGGTGCCAGAAACCGGAGAACCCAGAAAAAAGAACAATACGGACAAGAGGAGAACATAAAAACCAAAACAGATCGGGGGTATTTGAATCTGAATTCCTAAGGCTTAGAGGCAGACGTGCTAACTACAACATGGAGCAAAACTCTCCACACTTTATTTTTTGTTTCCCTCATGTGGTCATTTAAAAAATTGGGACAGTTTTAATCTATTTAGCACTCAATTACGTATTGCTGAAATTTAATATTGATCGCGCACCAATTAGGTAAATAAAAGAGCCTCAGTCAGTTTACACAGTCTTTAGGTGGAGGAAGAAGAATGGCATGAAGACAAGTAACGTAAGAGCCGACACAAATGGGACAAGGTTGTACTGAATGAGGCCCCGAGACACGATTTCACACGCACAGGAACATGCTTTATTAACACTTGTCAGGAATTTTAAATTGCTTACACATAATAAGAGTCCATAAATGGCAGAAAGTTTGTATTCAAACAAAGGACTCTTATGTGTTCTTGCCGCAGATTGGAAAGTGGGGTGGGGCAAGCTAGATTTGAACCAAAACCCTGGGCTTGGATTGGCGGATTTAAAACCTAGGGCGGTAATTTGTGATTGGCTTAGGCAGTTAGGGGCGGGAACTAGACTTAACTGATATATACACAGGTAAGCACTGCGGGGTTCTCTTCTCTTACTCAGACCCGGAGGCATTCACAGCACCTGAATGCTGAGGGAGGCAGACCCGCTGGCCAGCGTGAATTACTGACGGTGTTCAGTTTTCTTTGTTCTCAATAAATGAGTTAAGATGACCATTTTGCATCGGCTTGTTCTTTCTGCCTTTTTCAAAAATCAAAAGATCCAACAAACTCCATGTTAAAAGTACTGTCTGTTGTTCAATGATCTTTTTTCTCGGTGCCGTGAGTTTCCATCTTATAAAGGCTGAACTCATCAGCAGAACTTTCAAGAGTTATTAGTTACTATTAAATTATTAAATCCATTGTCGCCACCGCCTTTCCTAACCAACATCGCTGCACTCCTGCCACAAATCTATTTATAAAAAAAACAAAGCAAAAATAGTTAATTTCATCAATTTCAGTCATCCAAGTTCCTCCTGTCATCAATGGAGTTGGAAGCACGAAATGTAGCATCCTAGCAGGGTTAATTGTATTAATTATTAATTAATTATGTAATTAAATATTATTAAGTATGTAATATTGTATTCGAGTAACCGACAGACAGGGCTTTATAGGACATAACTTATGTCCTATGGAGTTTTTCCATTTGTTAAATATCTGTACATGGATGTCCTACACTGTTGTTGCTGCCTGACTGCTCAAGGAGGATCCCCACTGAGTCTTGGTCCTCCCAAGGTTTGTTCCTTAAATAACAACATAAAAGGGAGTTTTTTCTTGCCACTGTCGCTTCGGCTTGCTCTTTGGGGGTTTAAAGGCTTTTCATTCTTTGAAGCTGCTTTGTAGTTTCCTTATTCCCTCTCCCCCGTGCACATCTTTGTTTTGGTATTATCCCGGTGTTAGTTTGTTTGTTTCGTTCCCCCCTTTCTCTTGGTGTCCCTACACTATTTTTAATAATAAACCTTTGTTTATTAAAACGTTTGTTTTTATGCCCGGTGTCTCGAACTCTCCTTCCGCGTTCAACCATGGTACAGTGCTGTGCACTATCCCGGTGCAGATTGTATCCGTGGGAGCGTTCCATCCAGCGGACCGGCGTACGCAATTTTCCCCGCGTAGCCGATTCCCGGGAAACGCTCATCAGGTGCAAGACGGCGTACGCATGTCCTCCCGCGTAGCCGATCTCCCGGGGAAGAACGAGCGATCGCTAACAATACTGTTGTAAAAAGCGCTATATAAATAAACAACTTGAACTTGAACTCGATAACTGACATCACTGACTGAAGCTGTATAAGTATGTGGCAGAAACTGCTTAATATTCACTTAAACAGGCTGCCTGGTCTGTCGTTCATTTTATCATCAAACTTTCTGATAATGCTTAATTAAATAAATGTATTTTTAACTATTTAATATATTTTAATATTTTAAATCTTTAGGATCCAAAACATGTTACACTTTGTGAATATTATTAACTTGATGATGATATAATTGTATTAGCTGCTATTAGACATCCATTATATTTCGCTTTATCCGCTTTATTCATCCATTATATTCCGCTTTATCCTGTACTAGGGTCGGGGTGGGTGGGTGGGGTCAATTTGGTGAATTTAACTGACCTTGATCCATGTTTTTCTGTAGGAGGAATCCGAAAGCCCGGAGGAAACCTATGTGACATAGGGAGAACATGGAAACTCCACCTAGATTGGGATTCGAACCAGGAATCCCTAGTGCTGAGAGGCAAACGTGCTAACCACTAAGCCACTAAGCCCCCGCTATGAGACAATGCTTTCTTAATTTTGGAGACTGAGGAAAGGTTTAATATTGCTCAATATTTAGACGGTAATAAATTTTCTTAATGGTTTAATAGCTTAAATCAACTCTGTATACAGATTTGGGGTAGGCCATTGTTTTGCTGTCTGTCTATCTTGGCTTTTGACGGTCAGTTTTAATTACTATCATTTTCTGACATGAGAACAGCACCCTCTTGTGAAAGGTAAATGGCATCCAATTTTAAATAGCCAGGCCTTTCTTAAAAATGATATTATTATTAGTTTCTATATTAATAACTTGTGAAACTTCACAGAGTGAAGACAGGGGCCTGACAGGGATAAAACACAATAATGCTTTATTGCTAATACACTTTAAACTTTTTAATTTATCACACACACACGGACACCAAAACAAACACAGTCACCAAACCTCCACTGCTCACACTTTTCTTTAAACTTTTCCTTACTGCATACAGAAGAAAGAGACTATTAATTACATAAAGAGGCTACAGGTGTTTTTCATGTTTCAGGTATTGCACACAAAAATTTGATTGGCATTTTAACTACTTGTAATGACCTTGTTATTGTCTATTAATGCGAAAAGCCTGTCAAAATCCAATAGGGCATGAGCTGTAATTTTCCAAAGATGGGAAAGAGATTGTGCTCATAATTACTAGGATGATGTCATTTATTTTTGATAACATAAATAACTTATGGCGGCACGGTGGCTTAGTGGTTAGCACGTTCGCCTCTCAGCACTAGGGATTCCTGGTTCGAATCCCCATCTGGGTGGAGTTTCCATGTTCTTCCCGTGTCTGCGTGGGTTTCCTCCGGGTTCTCCGGTTTCCTCCCACATTTCAAAAACATGGATCAAGTCAGTTGAGTTCTCCAAATTGCCCCATAAAGAGTGTGTATGCGTGCATGTCTGTGTGAGTGAGTGTGTGCCCAGCGATAGATTGGCGCCCTGTCCTGGGTGTATCTGCCCATCGCCCGGGACGTTCTCCCCTGGATGGGCATGGGGAACCCCCCTGCGACCCTAATATAGGATAAAGCAGAAGATAATGAATGAACGAATAAATGAAATAACTTATTTGACTTTAGAGAAAAAATATTTTAAATGGTACTGAAAAAATCCAGTATTGTTCTCTTGATGTTCAGTTATCATCAGTAACTCACACGTAATAAAGCAAGGTTTGATACGCAGTGATCTTTGTGTTGGCATCTTTAATACGATGGAGCTTTTAAAGTGTGGTGTGATCCAAATAGATGGTAAAAGCTTGTTGCAGTTGGTAATAATGACCTCCCACATGATCACCATGCTTTCGTTAATAATAGTGCGGTACGTCTGTTCTTGCAAGAGTCTATGGCTGATGTACACCACAGCCATTTCTCTTTTTTCACCACTTAAGACAAAGCTGCTCCCAACCTCAAAGGCTGATGCGTTCATCTTCAAAATAAAGGGGAGAGCACAGTTAGGATGCAGAATCGGGCCACCACAAATTGCACCACAAAACCGAACCTGGTGCTCCTATTTTCATGAAATCAATTTTAGGGCTGAACTCTTAATAGTTAGGTTCAAACTTAGAATAATAGCCAGAAAAGACAGGTTGCATTTTTTGCAGTCTAATGAATCTACGGCTGCACCTGCCAGTGCCCCAGGTGGAACCCTAACCACCTGCCTAATTATGTACCTTTTTAGGGTGCTACAATTGGTCAAGCCACAGGAGAACAGACAGAAAAAAAAATCAACGTGCATGGCAATGCCCACAAGAGAACATACAGCTTTGTAGGTACACAAAAGAGCATATGGATTCATTAGCTTTAAACAAAATAGAGCTAAAAAGGTAGCAGTGAGCAACATTTAATAAATCAATAAAGCCAAAGAAATTGGTACATGATGGAATAGATGAAGCTAAATTTAAAGCATATTGTAACAGGTAACAAAAGGGTTAGTGTCCACCAAAACAAATAAAGTTTAATAGCCAATATCTGAAGAAAACAAGTTAAGCAAATGTTTAGAGCATTGAGCTGAATGTACACTACAAAGCATCATATGGATCAGTGTGTATGTAAACAAGTTTGCTTTTCAAAGTTTAGTGTGTAACTTAGAATAAGAAAGTGATTTGGAAAACACTATTTGCGATAACATGTATGAAACCTGGATCACAGTCAGAAAAATTTCAATAATCCTTAAAATTATATGTTTACCAACAGGGAATAAAAATGTAAGGAATGAATATTCAGGGGATGAAACAATCTCAAAAAGAGATGCTGAGACACATGATATACAATAAAACAATATACGTCTATACTCATACAATGCTTTTTTTATTGGCAACAATTTGGATAGATTGCATTAATATGCAAAGGCAGAAGAAAATGTGCTAGATGTGAAGATCACAAGTATGGGCAGTGTAATAAGATGACTCAACTAATGTGCTGTAACTGTGGAGACAACCATAGCATGGCATACAGAGAGTGTGAGGTATTATCAAATAAATTCAACAGGCCAACATAAATTCAGCATAAAATCATAATATACAGAAGCAGTGAAGATGGTTGATTAAAGTAAAAGATGAGAAATGAAAACTACAGGAAAAAGACAAAACAATCAACAGGAATAACTGATAAAGTGGAGCAGAGCAGAGCAAAAGTTCTATAGTAACATAACAGAAGTTGTAAAGTTAACAAAGGCTAAATCAAAAGCTTAAACACCCAGCAATGATTTGAGTACATGATAAATAAGCTTATCAAAAACACCATGCTACAAATACAACAATACAAAAACTAAGAAGTTTAGCAGCAAACAAATATGATTTTACATGAAGATGTGAAGTAAACAGCAATCAAATGGTAATGTGTGTTTGAGAAACAGTTATAGAGTTTAGTTATTTTAATCAAAATATTACTATTAAAGCAACTTTTTTGTCTATCCTTCCATTTATTATCTTCTACTTTATCCTTTACTAGGGTTGCAGGGGGGGTTTCCCATGCCCACCCAGGGGAGAACGTCACCAGTCTCAAAAAAGAGTTCATGCCCATTTGGCTGCCTCCCAAGCTTTGGATGCAAATACCTCTTGAACGAAGTGTCAGACGTAGTTCCTTTATTTAATAAAACAGCTGCAATAATCACAATTCATATGACCATCAAAACAGATTTACAAAAACACATTTATTTACTTTTAATTCTGCTGCTCCAGTCAGTTATCCCAGAGTCACATGCTGCACTGTGTCAGTCAAACTCTGGCTATTACTTAAATACTGTGCTTTATTAGTGCTAACTTCTTTTCTTGTCTGTATCTTTTGAGAAGTTGCCAGTTTCTTTGAGGTGTTGTCAGCTCTTCATCGATGGCTCTGCCGGACTAAAGTCCTGAAGGATGCCCTCAATGGACTTATATAGCTTTATTGTTATATTATATTGTTATAGGTTTTTTAATTGTTAAATATGGACACCACTACAAAATCTGTACATGGCTGTTCTATGCTGTTGATGCTGCCAGGCCATTTAAAGAGGATGAGTCCCCCGCAGAGCCTTGGTCCTCCTAATATAACAGGGAGTTTTTTCTTGCCACTGTTGGCTTGCTTTTGGGGGGGTTTATGCTTATAATCACTGTAAAGTTGCTGGTGTAACATGGCCAGAAAGGACGAAGTCCAGAGCTGTAGGTGATAAAGTAGTTTTAAAAAGAAGACACTGGATACACTGGCACGATGTAACACAACACATACAATCTCTACCACTAAACACAGGGAAGGAAGGGCTTTTAAGCATGTATGTAATAGTCATGTGACAAGACATAGCTGCACCAGATGAACACATAACAGGGTCTAATAGGGGGCACAGATATTCCATATTAGTAGTACCAGTAATTCCACCAGCGACCAGTAGAGGTGATGTGACACAATGTACTATTGTAAAAAGCACTATATAAATAAACTACTTGAACTTAAACTAGATTTAGAGCATGTAAATTTTATCTAGATTTTCTGCAAAAAAAATAGCAATCCTTCACACCAAGAATGGATAGGATTGGCTCAATTAAAACTACGCTTAAAAAGACAGCTCACTCAGCACATCAATGAATTTTCAGTTGTTCTGTCTCTATTTTTTATTTATTTATTTCAAACATATAAAGAAGATTCAGGAATAAAGGGCTTCAGGAATGAAGAGAAATCAAAGAAATAGAAAATAAAAAGCCTAACCTCCAATTGTATTTTCGGTATTTGGGGGCAAAATCTAAAAGATATGTTCTATTCTATATTAAGCTTTTTTTCAGATAATGTTAAAAAAAAAGCTTAATATAGAATATAGAATGGAACATAGTAATAATAATAATAATAATAATAATAATAATAATAATAATAATAAGTAATATTTAATTAAATGATACATAGTGGTAAAAGTATATGGTTAGATTACAGTATATGAAAAGATATGTAAATTACAAATGACAACAGTTTATACAATTAATTAATATCTTTGTCAAAAAAGGACATGTAACCAATGACATTTTCTTTCAAATATGTTGTTTTTAATCATAAAGGACATTATCTGGTGTTACTGGGTTTTGGTCTGTAGGTGGCAGACGGGTCCTTAAGATTGTAATGAGACGTCTTCTCTGAGTAATAAATTGAGTTTTCTAGTTGCTGCTAGTGAAAATACTATACCAAATATCATTATGTTCTCAATTATGATACTTATACCATTTTTTAAGAAATTGAGTTTATTACCTATTTAAAACTAGTTAACTCTTCTTCTGAGTTGAGTTTCAATGTTCTCCCCATGTGTGCATGGGGTTTTTCCAGGTTATCTGGTTTCCTCCCACAGTCCAAACACATGGATTTAAGGTTTCAATTGGCTGCTTTAAACGTTTCCCCTCCCCCAGTTTACTGATTTATTACATTGTTATATATAGTTAATATTAAATTGTTATATAAGTTAAACGGAAACAACCCTAGTACTACGCTTAGACACTATACCTCAGAAAAAGTAGCTCAGCTCTTACTGCAAAACAACCACAAATAAAACTCACAGTAGCAGTGCAGAACAACAATAAATACAATCAACTCACCACTAAAAGAAGTACCAGTAACTCCTACTAACCAGGTGACAGTATATCAGAAATACAAACTAGGACACAAATGAAATGCTTCACAGCCAAAGCATTGTTAGGGGTGAGTGGAAAAAGTCCACAATGTGTCCACAATCTAAATATCTGCCCAACATCTTAAGCTAAATTTGGAAAAAAAAAACAGAGTTTTAAATTATTTCAGCAAAACCCTGATTTCACCTGACGCTTAAAATCATCAGCTCCAAAATTTCCCTGACCAACTCTGTCTGTAAGCTTGGCTTCAAAATTGACACACAGCTCAAACTATCTAAACAGGTTAGAAAGAAGTCCTCTTGTGCATTTTCAGGAAGATCAGACCTTTTTTGACTGAACAGGCTATTCCATCTTGTATTTTGGTGCGACTAACCCAAGCAAACACAATTTACTTCACTATATATTAAATTATATATAGTGTATATTAAATGTATTAAACCAGGACCTCTACCACTGCATACGGGAGCAAAGTCAATAAAAGCTACCTTGCCAATAGCTTAAGTATTGGTTTTGGACCTGCCTGATTTTGTATCTAGACCCTGCTTAATAGCAGTGAGGAATAGTAGTTGAGGGAATGTTATTTTTATAATTAGCAGTTATTATCAGCACATTTCGATGATGTCGTGGAATTTGCATAAACATGTACGAAGTGTTTCCACAGACATACAGCATATCTGTCCCCAGCACATCATTCTTGTTCGATTTAACACCTGACAACCAGTGCTGATAACCAAAAATTTTCCTACCCAGTTCATTTGAAAGAATCAAGTGGGTCATCTTGCTTCTGTTTGTTTCTATAATTTCTTTTTTCATATTGTCTCTGTCTGTGTTGCTATACTTAGCCAATAAACTGTCAAACTACCAAAAGTTTCATATTTAGTATTGCAGAATTATTAACAGTGTACAGCTAGGGAGTGCAACTTGTCTGCACACTTTGGTCCTGCTTACATTTTTGGTCTTCATATGTGCCTATAAGCTGCATGTGCCGTGTATTCTATAATTTCCTGTACTGAAAATTGACGGTTCGGTGTACCATTTTTCATGTACCATTACAGTCATACCTTTTTATTATTCCTGCCAATTTTATATATTTTAAAGAATTCTTATACATTCTAATTATAATTTGATGGTTGATTGATTAATTGATGATTATTTATTAATCTATCAATGGGGAAATTCAGCAGTGAGAAAAATCAGATGGAATACATTTGAATCGTCCTGAAGTTGGGTTTCTGCAACTGTTCCCTTAACATTCCCATCTCCAGGGTCCACCTCATTGGTGTCACCGCATCTGCTTTGAGATTCCTTGAGCTAATCTTAAAAGTTGAAATGCCAGTAAAATGGCCAAAATATTTGGCTCGTCATAGGTGTGGGTTAAATTGATGACATCCATACTTTCTCATGAAGTTCTTGTTAGTTCGTAAGACCTGTAAATACCTTCCGTGGACATTGACCTCCAATAAGTGATTTCATTATTCCAAAGCCAACTTTACAGCCCAAAGTTCTTTGCATCTTAAAGAGCGAGCTAAAGTGACAGGTGCAGGGAAAAACTTCTTGGTGTTGTGTGTTGGCTCAGGAGGGGACTCATCCTCCTTGAGTGGCTTGTCAGCAACAATACTGCAGGACACCAATCTACAGTTTGTTTAATGATCAAGAGTACATTTTCCAAAATGTGAAAAACTAAATCATTTTAGTGAGGCCATCCTGGCAGTCCTGCAAAGACACTAGTCTAAACCAGGACCTCTACCACTGCATATGGGAGCAAAGTCAATAAAAGCTACCTTGCCAATAGCTTAAGTATTGGTTTTGGACCTGCCTGATTTTGTATCTAGACCCTGCTTAATAGCAGTGAGGAATAGTAGTTGAGGGAATGTTATTTTCATAATTAGCAGTTATTATCAGCACATTTCGATGATGTCGTGGAATTTGCATAAGCATGTACGAAGTGTTTCCACAGACATACAGCATATCTGTCCCCAGCACATCATTCTTGTTCGATTTAACACCTGACAACCAGTGCTGGTAACCAAAAATTTTCCTACCCAGTTCATTTGAAAGAATTCGGTGTACCATTTTTCATGTACCATTACAGTCATACCTTTTTATTATTCCTGCCAATTTTATATATTTTAAAGAATTCTTATACATTCTAATTATAATTTGATGGTTGATTGATTAATTGATGATTATTTATTAATCTATCAATGGGGAAATTCAGCAGTTTGTACAGTCTGTTTAATGATCTGTAGAAAATCTACAGTTTATTAAACAAACTGTAGAAAATCTACAGTTTGTTTAATGATCAAGAGTACATTTTCCAAAATGTGAAAAACTAAATCATTTTAGTGAGGCCATCCTGGCAGTCCTGCAAAGACACTAGTCTAATAGAATTCCAGGTTCTGCCCGGTATTGTCATTGCCACAGTGCTCTGGTAGTGTTTCGGACAAGGAGCTGGCGATACGTTGAAGAAAATACAGATAATAAATGTAGTTAGAGAAAATAAAGCACAGAAATTATGTTGCAGATAGAATTATTTACATAGCGCAACATGTAAACCCGGTTTTATTGACTAGAGCAACATAAATAAAAGAACAGAGACTGCAGATTACTTATTCAAGAGGGTTCCTGGAATAGCATTATCCAAGTGCCACACTCTCGGCTATTGGTAAGCTGGGTAAAGAGGTGAAATGCCAGCACTGTCTATCCCAGATCACCAACTCAACACAATATATATATATATATATATATATATATATATATATATATATATATATATATATATATATATATATATATATATATATATATATATATATATATATATATATATAAGCAACAACAGTTTTAATAGTGGAAAATTACCTATTACCTATTTTTGCAAGTAGTGTTAGGCTTTTCTTTAGTACAGCTACACTCAGTCTCTATACTTTCCTATTATGATTATTACTTTAATTAAACCAGTAATTCATATATTTAGTAGTCTTTTTTTATTTTGGGTTGTTACTGTCACGACCCGGTTCGACAAGGGGCAAACCCCCTTCATTCAAGGAGAATACACACTCTTGGGGATCAGCTGAGTTGACAATAACACACTGGAGAGGAGTCAAAATTTACCACAATTTATTTAGTCACACAAGATTAAACCCCATTTAAAAGAAGTCTATGCTCAGGTTCACAAGTCCATGTCTTTCAGTATCAAGGTCCAGTTCAAAACGAAGGGAAGAAAATTTGTCCAAGGTCCACGTTATTATATGGTCCACAGTGGGGACGTCACTTCCTGCCACGCAGTCAGTGTGTAGATGCGTACGTGCGTTGTCTAGCTCTGTTAAGCTTAATCACTAAATTGAGTGTTATTTAGTTATTTAGTTACTTTTTTTTTTACATTCGCTTTACTGTTCAGCTACCCCATCGTTATAACATAGCATTTATTCCGCTTTTTGTCCCTCACTACTCTCCAAATCAGTAGTTGCTAGCGTTTTTAGCCGCTAACGCTAGCACTTTCTGCTTACTATCGCGGTCGTTCACTGCCAACACCGCTGCATTTATTACCTGCTTCGTTTATAAATATAAGCCTATATTTATAAAAGAGTCATCTCCTGATCTGTGTCGACGGATTCAACTGTTCGGATTTTCGGATCGGATTCTATCGGTCTCGACGCTGATCTTCACACACCACATTGTGAGAACCTTCAGGACTCAACCTCCACCCGACGCTAAAGCAGCCAGATTCACTAGGGTTGGATCTTCATCATCAGCTGTAACAGCGGGAAATAACCTCACATCTCTACCCACCCAAAGCTAAGTTTTTTCTTTTTTTATATATAAACTTTACAATGGCACTTTCCCCTCTGGTTGCGTGCCCTCAGTGCAGTATGTACAGACAGTCTTCCTCCGTCATTACTGATAATTCAGCCTGTGAGAAGTGTAGCCTAGTCCTTAGTCTGACGGAGAAGATTTCAGTGCTAGAAGAGCGCATTCGGGTTTTAGAACAGGGTCATGTTAGTAAAGATGTGTCAGGGACCAGTTTAGCCAGCCCGAATGCCGCAGGATCAGGTCCTAAATCTCCGGCTTTAGAGCCCTCGCAGCAGGGCGAGTGGGTGACGACCAGGCGACGTAC
>JAFMOD010001767.1:167131-203774 GCA_019802435.1 Corydoras maculifer
TTACAACTTGTGCAAAATGCTGCAGCTAGAGTTTTAACTAAAACCAGAAAGTTTGATCATATCAGTCCTGTGTTATCAAACTTGCACTGGCTACCAGTTAAGTTTCGTATTGAGTACAAAATTTTATTAATAACATATAAAATTCTACATAATCAGGCTCCACAGTATCTGAGTGAGCTGATTCAATTGTACAAGCCAACACGTGAGCTCCGATCTCAAGCTGGTTTACTCTTAGCTCCTAGAATAAATAAAATTACTGCTGGTGGAAGAGCGTTCTCCCACAAGGCTCCTCAACTTTGGAATAGCCTTCCAGTTATCGTTCGTGATTCTGAATCACTATTAATCTTTAAGAATAAATTAAAGACACATTTATTTAATCTTGCGTTTAATTAATCCCCTGTAGATAAAGATGTAGATCTCAGCTTTATTATTAGCTTTAACTGCCTTCCTTGTCTGTTTCTTTTGAGGTGTGACCGGCTTCCTGGAGATATTCATCCATGGCTCTGCCGACGAACACTGATGGAACCTGAATATCCATTGGACTGGCGGTCCTGCAGGACGCCCCCTTAATGGACTCACATATAGTTTTCCAGTTTTTAGTTTTTCCATTTGTTAAATGTCTCTCATGGCTGTCCTACATTGTTGTTGCTGCCTGGCCGCTCAAGGAGGATAAGTCCCCCACTGAGTCTTGGTCCTCCCAAGGTTTCTTCCTTGAATAACAACAGGAAAGGGAGTTTTTTCTTGCCACTGTCGCTTCAGCTTGCTCTTTGGGGGTTTAAAGGCTTTTCATTCTTTAAAGCTGCTTTTTGACAATGTACTGTTGTAAAAAGCGCTATATAAATAAATAACTTGAACTTGAACTTGATCTCATCATTTCTAACAAAAAAAAGCAACCAAAAAAATACAAAAGAAAACATGCAATCACTATTACACCACAAAAATAAATAAGCAAATATAAAACGCAAAACAAATTACTACAACCAATTACTAAATAATGACTAGATCCCCTCTAAAGAATTATACCCCAAACAGTCTAACTTTTAGCTCCACCAGGTATTGGTTAATAGCAAACAAAAATCACTGCACTCCAAAACACCGCACTTCAAATATACCTATATAAATCAGAATAACCCACAAAACCCACCACACAGGGCAGAGCAAGAAAAATTAGACTACAATTAACCAATTACCAAATTGTAATTTAAACGTCTACTTAACTCTGTGGAAGAGTGAGTCAACTCCTCACCCCTCCACCAGTTTATAAAGCCTTTCAGAGCCGACTCGTTGTCCCGCGATCAAGGCAGTCGTTCATTGGTCCATTCCTCCGCATGTCCAACATCAGTCCATTCAAGTTGAAGTCCTTCGCTCCCCGAACAAATTCAACCCGCTGCTTCTCAAGCCACACAACGTCTGCTCCTTCCCTTCCCTCTGCTCCAACCAGTTTCCGACTCTTTTTAATTAATTCGCGGCGTTCCCCTGATTACAAGATCCAGCTGCCCCTCATGTACCAGTTTTCCCTTCAGTGAAAGGCACCCAATTTACGCCCTTAACTATTATTACCAGTGACACCCACCCCCTCAGAAAAGGTTCTAGTCCCGAGAACCCCAACTTCACGAAGCCCAGTCCCCAAACCTCACTGGTGGCTGGCCTCGATTTGGCCGTTGGGAGCGTCTAATATCCACATCTGCTCTCTCCTCTAGATCTCCTTGAAACACAGGGTACCAACCCCACTGTTCTAACTCCCTAGAATTCTCTTTTGAGGAAGATACCTGGGAACCCTTTGGGAAACACAAGCAAGGACACAGATAGTTACGATGAATGGTCCGCTCAGGCCCAGGCTTTCCCTCGGGCCTCACTACATAAACGGGGACACCCCGGGGATACTGCCGCACAATCACATAGATCTGAGGTTCCCAGCGATCACCCAATTTCCCCTTCGCTCTCTGCCTATTGTCCCATACCGAAACCCGTTCACCTGGCAACAGAGGAGAGTGTCTGGCTGTTCGATCATACAGACGTTTGTTTTTAGCTGCCAAATTATCAGAGACTTTGCCATAGGCATAAATTAGTCTCTCGTGATGTTGTCTCACCCACTCTTGTACACTACTACCACCACCTTGACTCAGAACCCCCACAACCAAGTCAAGTGGAAGGCGCGTGTGTCTGCCAAACATCAAGTAGGTTGGAGCGTAACCCGTAACACTGTGCATACTATTATTATAAGCCTGCACAAGTGAAGGGAGATGCTCTACCCACCTACTCTGTTGTTCCTGATCTAATGTCCCAAGCAAATCTAACAATGTCTGATTAAACCTCTCGCAACCTCCGTTCCCTTGTGGGCGATAAACACTTGTCCGGCTTTTACGACACCCATACAGCCCACAAAGTTCTTTAATCAAGGTAGACTCGAAATTAGGCCCTTGATCTGCATGGAACACCTCCGGGCAGCCAAAAGGTTGAATGACACAGTTCCATAAGACTCGGGCAGTGGTTATTGCAGACTGATCCACAGTCGGCACCGCCCACATAAATTTCGAGAATAGATCTGTTATCACAAGTATGTTTTGATACCGATCTGCAGGTCGGCCCAAAGTCAAAAAATCCATGGCCACCACATTAAGGGGTAGCCTGAGTTGTAAAAGGGACTAACGGGGCCTTGCTTTCGGGTCGAACCTTACGGAATGTACAGCGAGAACATGCCTGAAAAAAGTCATGTACAGTTACTTCCATCCCCACCCAATAAAGGTGTCTCTTCAACAGGGATAGGGTCCTCTCTACCCCTTGGTGCCCAGTCTTATCATGGTACATTTCCAAGAGATCCTTAATGTAATGCTGGGGGACCCAAATTTGAGAAACAGTCTCATTTGTGTGAGGGTCTTGCACAACACGGCAAAAAATCCTTTAAAGCTTACCTCTTCCATTGGCTCAACATTCGTTGTACTTGCCTAGAATGTACCCTCTTGCTGCTGAGCCAACACTGCCCCAAGTCCATGATGACTAGCATCGGTATATACCAGAAATGGCTGAGTGAAATCGGCATAAGCCAAAATGGGTGGTTGGAGAAGCCTCTGTTTCAACTGTTGAAAAGCCTCCTCACACTCTGAAGTCCATTCTATACTAGGAGAACACCGCCCTTTACAGTGACTTGTACCCCCCAGTAATGCATTCAGAGGTTTAGCAATCTTTTAAAAATCCTTGATAAATCGCCTATAATACCCCACAAAGCCCAAAAAGGATCGGACTTGCCTTACAGTCTTTGGAGTAGCTCATTCTTCAACCGCGGAGACCTTTGCTGGGTCAGGGAAAACACCCTTACCACTTACACAATGCCCCAGAAACTTCACTTCCTTTTGAAACAGATGGCACTTTTCAGGCTGAACTTTTAAACCATACCGCTCCAGAGACTGAAACACCGTCTCCAAATGGGCCAGATGTGTAGCAAAATCCACAGAAAAAACAACTGCATCATCCAGATAAACCAATGTCGATTCTGACAGCTGCCCACTCAGACACCTTTGCATAAGTCTCTGAAACGTTGCAGGGGCATTACAAAGACCGAAGGGCATGCGTTCCTATTCAAAAAGGCCAAAAGGGGTAGTAAAGGCCGTCTTTTTACGATCCCACTTGTCCATCTTTACCTGCCAGTACCCACTAGCCAAATCTAAAGTAGAGTACCATTCTGCCCGACTCAAGCTGGTAAGAACATCCTCTATTTTAGGAAGAGGGAATGCATCCTTTTTAGTCACGCTATTCAATTTGTGGTAGTCCACGCAAAACCGCCAAGCCCTACATTTTTTCTGGACCAAGACTACAGGAGCGGCCCATGGACTACAACTTTCCCGTATAACATTCCGCTCCAACATACCATGTAATAAGCCACGGATCTCTTTATAAAGGGTAGGAGGCACTGATCTATACCTCTCCCGAATCAGAGGGGCATCCCCAGTAGGAATTGAATGCTTAACCACATCGGTGCACCCATAATCTTCGTCATGGTTAGCAAAAAGATGTTGCCACTTGCCAAAAAACTGCTGTAATTGATGTAGTTGTCCTTCATCCAGCCCTTCACCCTGTAGGGTCTTACACTTGAGCCAACTGAGCAAGTCTTCCCTTAAAGGGCTGGTATCTAAACCCATCTGAACAATGCCCACCTCGACAACCCCTGGGCTTACAGTAGTCAGGGCCACAACCTTCTGGTCCTGCACCTCCATCGGATCCACCACGGACACTCTAGCCAACTTCTGAAACCTATAAAGGGTCACCGGAAACGGGTTAAGGTTGCAAACTCGCACCGGAATGCAGCCATGTTGAACTGTAGCAAGGGTCCTTGCAACTTCCACCTTGAATCTCACCATAAGGTTCGACAAGGGCACAGCTTTCTTGAGCTTCCGTCCTCCTAGGTAGTCTAGCCCACACCAATGCTTTACTTGTGGCAGGGACAGTCAAAGCATACCGACAAGCCACACGTGCGGTATCACACCTCTGTTGCCGCTGTGAAGTGGCCTTAACCCGAAAACAGTCAGCAAACACATTTTCCCATCCTTCGCCCAAAGAGTTTGTATGTGACTGCGAAGATGAATTCTTTTGATTATTTAGGAACAATTCCTCCCAACAGGCCGAAATCACATTCATCCCTAACAAAGCCCGATTAGCTCCCAGGCAGCTATCCTTAACCATAATAAAAAAAAATAGAAGGGTCTTTGACAATTGTGACATTTGATCCTGGACTTCTTTCAAAATCTAATTCCGAAACTGCACCTTCCAGTCACTTGCTGGCTGTGGGGAATGAGATCTGACACCGGCAGACATGCACGCAGAAGGCTCCCAAGGTTCCTGGCATTCATGCTCTAAAGCTAATGCCTTAGCCTTCACATCCTCAAAACTCACGATAGGGGTTCGCCGTACTTGTTTACGAAGCTCCTGACAAACAGGGCCATCCCGTAAGCCCATAATAAACTTATCATGTAACAATACATCACCTCCCTCTAAACCGGTTTCATCCCTGCTCTTCAGTCTACTAAACAGTTCCCGAAGGCGTAGAGCAAAAGATCTAAGAGACTGTCTGGGTTCCTGTCTACAATTAAAAAACTGAGCTCTCAAAGCTGCAATTGGGGTATTATCCCCATATAAACCAGTCAACAAATCAAAAATCTTCCTTATTGTGTCTCTAATAGTAACACTGGAGAGGAGTCAAAATTTACCACAATTTATTTAGTCACACAAGATCTCATCATTTCTAACAAAAAAAAGCAACCAAAATACAAAAGAAAACATGCAATCACTATTACACCACAAAAATAAATAAGCAAATATAAAACGCAAAACAAATTACTACAACCAATTACTAAATAATGACTAGATCCCCTCTAAAGAATTATACCCCAAACAGTCTAACTTTTAGCTCCACCCGGTATTGGTTAACAGCAAACAAAAATCACTGCACGCCAAAACACCGCACTTCAAATATACCTATATAAATCTGAATAACCCACAAAACCCACCACACAGGGCAAAGCAAGAAAAATTTGACTACAATTAACCAATCACCAGATTGTAATTTAAACGTCTACTATTTAAGCATTGGGGGAAATATCGGCCACTGACTCTGGACACAATTTAACGCTTTCCACGAGAGCGACAGAACTGCACTTAACTTTGGGAAGGGTGAGCGTTCTCACCCTCCCTCATCCGATGCACGCCTCGCACACCCAAACAACCCCGCTGCACCAAACGATTCTCAATCTTCACGCAGCCTCGTCTCTGGTCCAGTCACAACACCGCTGTATACATACGGGGGCAAACTCTCATAAGCAGAGACGACTCACTTCACACAGTTGAGATGAACCACAGAATACTAGAGAAAACGGGGAGCACTTAACTCTGTGGAAGAGTGAGTCAACTCCTCACCCCTCCACCAGTTTATAAAGCCTTTCAGAGCCGACTCGTTGTCCCGCGATCAAGGCAGTCGTTCATCGGTCCATTCCTCCGCATGTCCAACAGCAGTCCATTCAAATTGAAGTCCTTTGCTCCCCGAACGAATTCAACCTGCTGCTCTTCAAGCCACACAACGTCTGCTCCTTCCCTTCCCTCTGCTCCAACCAGTTTCCGACTCTCTTTAATTAATTCGCAGCGCTCCCCTAATTACAAGATCCAGCTGCCCCTCATGTACCAGTTTTCCACTCAATTTATGCCCTTAACCATTTAGTGGTTAACACCTTCACCTCTCAGCACTGGGGATTCTATGTTCAAATCACGATCTGGGTGGAGTTTCCATAATCTATTCATGTCTGCATGGGTTGCCTCCAGGTTCTCCAGTTTCCTCCCACAGACCAAAAACATGGATTTAAGTTGAATCGGCTGCTTTAAATTGTCCCTATAGTCTCTGTGTCCCCAGGCCCGGTAAAGGAAGACATAGACAATCAGGGAGAACTTTTAAGTTAAGTTTTTAAACAATACATACAACACCAATTCTTGTTTGCAATGTCTTAGCCTGGTAAATCTTTCATGTATACCCAAACTTGACCAAAACTGTTACCAGTTAAACTGCTAATTGTGAAAGTTCAACTTTTATGAGTGTGTTGCTGTGGTCATATTGTTTTTTATTGGTTTTGTTTAAAAAATACAATTCTGTTTGTTAGTAAAAACACTCAAATTTATTCCTTATACTTTTAGAATTTCAATAAATCTAATTTTTTTTTACACATTTTACAAATGACAGTTCTAGTTATTCTTGGATTTTTAAGTGTCCCAAATTTAAATGGAAATGCTGTTAATTTTATTATTATATGAAAATAATAGAACTTATTATTATATGAATGACAAGGGTGGGGCGGTGGCTTAGTGGTTAACACCTTCACCTCTCAGCACTGGGGATTCTATGTTCAAATCACGATCTGGGTGGAGTTTCCATAATCTACTCATGTCTGCGTGGGTTTCCTCCAGGTTCTCCAGTTTCCTCCCACAGACCAAAAACATGGATTTAAATTGAATCGGCTGCTTTAAATTGTCCCTATAGTCTCTGTGTCCCCAGGCCCGGTAAAGGAAGAGGGCTGTGTCAGAAAGGGCATCCGGCGTGAAACATTTAAGTGTCACACAGCATGTAATAAACAGTAAACAGCAATAAACACTTTACACATACAACATACAGTATCTGTTAAAGGTTACACTATTATAAAAACTTTGTTTCATTTAAAGTTACTGAATACAGTAAATCACATTTTAAATGTTTGTAAACTTAAAAAAAAATCTGTTGTATGTTATCTAAACACATTTTTTTTCTCGCAGGTTTTACAGCTTAAAAGACTTAGGAGAACATTTATTTTTAGAATTTATTAGGTCTTGTTTTAACAGGAAGATTAAACCTCTCCTGTTGTTCTTAAAGCTGTATATGTTGGTAGTACTGTATGCAGTAACATTCTGCAATAATGATAGCAAACATTTAAAAGCAAACAAAAGTTGATTGTTAATGGGACAAAACATTTTGCCTTTTAAAATTTGATTTAGTAATTTAAATATTATGTTAGTTTGTAAATATTACATCAGTAATTAAAGTTAAAATCACATTTTTTTTGTTAAAATCACAAAGGTTTTCAAATTTTGTAGAAGTAATCAAAAAGGAATTCAAACAGCTGTGATGCATTTAGAAATGCATCTTTTATTTTAAGACACTTTATGTATATTGTAATGGTTTGTAATAATTGTAAACAGTACGTTTCAAATATATTTGCCTTTGTAAATTTAACACAAAAAATAAGAAATATTATTATTAAAGTGTTATTATAAGTTATTAGATCTAAAACACACACACACACATAAATTTGAACAACCATTGCGAACCATTTTAAAATATACGTAAATAAATACGAGATATATGATTTAACTTTTGTCTTGCTATGATATAAAGTTACATTTTAATTTTACATTAGGATCTGTAGTTATTTTAAGGATCTGTAGTTATTTTATAAAAGGGTGAATTGGTACGTACAATGAATACAATTATATGTGGTAGCATGCTAGCCACAGTTTCAGTGTCTTTTACATCATGAGTAAAGAAAAAAGACCTAATAAGACAACCTTTTTATTACAAATTTTTTATATCAATACAGCAGTATTTTTTTTATTACACACAAATGCACGCACACACAGAGTAAAGCTTTCAAAAACAATTGTGCCAAGTTTTATTAGTAATAGCAGCATACAGTAATGACTGACAAATACATTTAGATAAAAATATTCAAACTTAAACAGGAATTACATGACAACAAAACCAATAAATTAATATAACATGTTATGGAATTAATATAATATGTTTGGAAAAAAATACATTTACAAAAACTTTACAACTACACTTTCAGTGTAATGCCAATATAAACAATTACTGGTAACATTTTAAAAAATCAATTATGATGTAGTATGAATATTACAGTTGCATTCTAATGAAAATTATGAATCTTAATCTTTAGATACAAATACGTATTTTATTGTAAGGAAAAAGACATAGTAAGGAGAAAGGTTTTATTGCTAAATTTTATTGCTAAATTCTTTAACGTTTTGGATACGTGATCTCACATCGCATTTAGAGATCTTTTTTGTCACGGATGTTCCTCCTAAAATTGCTTAGTAAAAACAGTATAAGAACAAAGATGATCATGCAGTCGTGCAGATTTGTTGGTTTATTCAAATGTAAATTTATATGTGTTAGATGATCAGCTATGATTGTAAATAAAAGTACGTAATTCACAGTATCAGCATTGAAACAGCTTGTACTCTTTAGATATTGAGTGGTTGAGTTATGTCTTGCAAATCTGAGCAGAATTAAAATTTTTATATATCTACCAAATATCTACCAAAAGATATCAAGTGGAGACACATGTGAGGTTACCTTCTAAGTCTTTACCTCAGAAGACACATTTGAGCAACAGGAGACTTATGCTAAAATCTTATTTATGTTTTCATCGGCTCTCATACACAGTTATTAATAAGAACGCCTCTTTGAGTTTTCTGTCCTCTTGGTGTGCATTCACATATTGGAACACTTATGATGATATAAAGCCATTGCTAATTAAAAATCATTATGGATTCAGCGGGAGTAGAAAAAAAAAACAAATTTAAAGAAAAGACATTTTTTATTTTTGCCATACTTTTTTTGCTTTTTTTTTTAGTTTTTGCTTTTTATGACATTTTAAGCTAGATGTGATCAATAAAATTGAACGTAGTATCTTATTGTTTCAATTACCAAGCTGTAGCAAAGAAAATTTTGGAACTTGTGATTGAACGGTATAGATTTAGATTTAGTCATTTAACAGACGCTTTTATCTAAAGCAACTTACAAATGAGAGAACAATACACGTTGGTTGTTAAGGAAAAACCAGCTACACTGTAGAATTATCAAACCAGAACATTATCAATCAGGTATTTTTTAAACATCGTTAAACTGCATGTTTAATAAAACACTAAATATCTCCTCTTCACATGTGTAGACTGCAATTGTTTTAGACTTTACTTTAAAACTGTTGTGGCTTAATACCTGTGTCACAATTATCCTAGATCCAGGTGAGTGTTTCGTGAAACACAAATAAGCCAGGCTGCAGGTAGCATTATTGTAGTAGTTATTTACAGACATAAACGGAAAAACGTGAAGCGAACATAAGTACCCGTATTGTAGTGGAGACTCTCTCGCTGGGGAGAGAGCAGGGCTGTTAAATACCAGGAAACAAATGATGTGATTAAAGATAAATAAAAAGTCAAATGAGAAACAGCTTTAACTAATTAACAGAAATATTTTTTAAAATGTAACAAAAAACAAACACAACACACTCAACCCAAAACAAAACACCATCCAGTTGGTGGAAGCCGTAGATTCCTGACCACCTGTGTTTTATTTTGAGTTTTCTGATTTTTAATGTTGATGAGTAATTTGCATGTTGTGATGCCAATATATTTTTGCTATTTTGGGATTCAGTAAATGGTAAATTTGAATACTTTTACTATATGCAAAACAAACATTTCTGATTTTGAGATGTGTGTAAGTTTTGTCTAGCTGTGATTTATGTCTTTGTCTAACATTAGTGCGGGTCTGTAATTTAAGACTTCTTTACAATGGTGTGAATTTATTAGGATAAGTGAAAGGATAATGTTTAAGTTTTTGTATCTTATCACTGCAAAACATTTCAAAATATATACAAATTCCCTAAATATAAAAGAATAATAATAAACATGTATATAATAATAAAGATATATAATTTGATAAAGTGTGATTTATCTTGCTTAATGTGCTTTATACACAGAGGAATGTAACCTACCCAACTTACACACACATATAAAAAACACACAGATATACACACACTAAGTGAAGTGAGCAAACGTGCCCGGAGCAGTGGGCAGCCTTGTATACGGCACCCGAAAAGTATTTGTGGTTAGATGCCTTGTCCGAAGGCACTTCAGGCTTAGTACTTGGTGGGACCAGAAATCAAATCAGGGGCCTTCAGATCGCAAGTTTTTTTCTTTAACCTCAAGCCTACAATTTATCGTTTGTCTGCTATGATTTTAGTAAAAAAAAAAAATTTAATATTCGTGAGGATTTTTAAATCTAAAGACTACATTAAAAAGTGTGAATTTATGCATAGAATGTACAAAATTATAAGTGCATACTATCCACAGTACCACATGATGTTCATCTACGAGCTGTGCATGAGGCTAAAATAGGACTAACTTAGCCATTGTAATATTACTTTTTCATGTTAACTCAGCAGCTTATCTTTGCATTTATTATAACTATAAAGCAGCTATATTGATCTGTCAAAAAATACCGCCAGAGATTTAGACAAATTATGTGCACCTGCATCTTAGTAGCCTGTGAATTGTAATTTTTTTGCTATTTTAAACATACATTATAAAATACCAACAACTTTAAAATGTCATTTTGGCTTTTAAGAGTAGAAAGACAGTTTTAATAATTGTAATGGTTACTGTGTGTTTTCATCTGTATACCACAGCAGGATTTGATAGACAGCTTTTCATGGGCTGACGAACCTGAGATTGACATAAAAATCCAACATTCTCAGGTTGGACAGTCCTTGAAACCTCTGCTCAGACACACCAAGAGAACATAATGGCCACTTACAAGTAACCTCCTGAAAATGAATACAACTGACAAAACAATTCACATATCTGTGTGTGGGGGGGGGGGATAAAAAAACACACCTTCAATGCATGTGCGCACACACACATATACACAAACTTATAAAAGCTTTTAAGAACAATGTAGCATAAAGGTAATGACTCAAACCAACACATATAAAATTTTAAAAAATCTTAAATTGAACAAGATTTAGATAACAAACAAAACCAAATATTTGATTTACCATGTTTGGAAAAAGCTTATGAAAGCAATGTTGGAGCACACCTTAATCAACAGAAAAAAAAATAATTTCATTAAAAGAATCAGCACAAATCAGCTCAGCTCATAACTTATACTGCTAATAAAAACAAATATAGTAATATTTTTAAAATAAATGATAATGCATTATAAATATAATAAGCAGTCTCATTTCTAATGAGGATTCAGAATCTTAAATTTTACATATATTAAATCACGACGTGAAACCATTGCTTAATACAAATCACTATGGATTCAGCGGGAGGAAGGGCATATTGTTATTGTTGAGTTAGTATCTCAATAGTCTGGTTTAAATACCATATATATATATATATATATATATATATATATATATATATATATATATATATATATATATATATATGTGTGTGTGTGTGTGTTTTACAGTAATTATACCTTCAAAAATACCTTTAAATTGTCATTACGTACATATTCAGGTATGTGATATAAATATTGTCTGTGAATTAAGTTTCCAGGGTGAAATTATGACTTTTTGTATCATTTTTAAGATGTAGACTTACAATCTTAAGGGTTTACATGTTAACATACAACACATATTTTATGCTTTAAATAGTTCAAGAATTTGACAAATATTTATCACTTATGACCTTATATCACTTTTAAGTCAATGCAAATTCACAACAATAACATTAAAGAATAATGATGATGCTTAATTCCAGTTATTGCATATCCACTTGACAATTTTTAAACCTTAAATATGCTTTAACACCTCAATTAAATTTGCAGCCTACATCTAGAGCTTTATTGTCCTGGGTTCAGTTGATCTTTAAACACATTTCATCATTACATATTCATTTTTCTTAATAGTTTGTCTAAATCTAAGATTCAAGGTAATTTAGTACAATGCATCTTTTGATTGCTTGCTTAGTTTCATATTTTCATACATGACATTTTAAATTTCCACTTTTTTTGTATATTAGTTGCACATTTTAAACTTTCTTTAATGTACACATCAATAAAATATAATTTTAGTCTTTGTATTAAGGATAATCGTTTGAATGGACTATGATTCAAGAGCTGTTTTTGATTATGCATTTACTGCTTGTTTTAAAATTTGTTTTATAGGAAGCTCTTAAGGTCAAGGCATTATACAAAACTCTTAAAACTGATATTTAGTCTAAGATAAATGTGTTTTATATATTTATATCTTACTTTTTTATATCTTGCAATTTAATTAGTTGACTACTGCTTAGTTTAACAAACACTGATGAAAAAATAACTACAGTAAATTATTCCCAACTCCCTTAAAAATTACATACTCATGTAGTAACAAACCACAGACCACATCCACATTACACACTTAAAGTATAAACCTTTTGACAAAATCTTTCCAAAATTACCAAATGAACATTGATTTAAAAATATTTTCTTTTAGAATATTTGGAGTGAATAGTGTGTTTTATTTTCATATAAAAACAAATTCTTAAGAATTAATTGTTTTTAAAAAAAAAAAAAAAGTTTTATAACTCTTACCCCTTTTAAGAGTACTATGACATGTCCCCTAGAGCCAGCAGATAACATCTTTTCGGAGTTTATATTTCTATTGAATGTAAAGCACATACACATTTACTCTCACACGATCACTTTGTGGTTTTACACTGCTATTGGAGATTTGAACACAGACTCCTCCTTCAATGAACTCGCTTGTAGGTAAACTTTCCATGACATCTAAATACTAAGACCGCAAAAAGAAGCTTTATTTAGCACATGTTATTTGCATCTAACACTTTAAGTTGCATTAACTAGTTTAAGGAGGAGCTTAAATCTCGTATGATGTATACTGTGTATGCAAGGTATCATGACAATAAAGGCTTTCTATTCTAACATGTCAATGTCTGTGTTAAACATAGAACAATACATAGGCAACTTAAGATATATATGCGTATATTAAATGGAAAGGAAATTATGATAAAAAAAAGGGTTCATGCAACAGCTGGTGTGCCACAAAATTCTGGCCATAACTCAATAAGTCAGTCTAGGATGACAATAATTATGTAAGTCTGTAGAGGTATGAGGTAGGAGTACAAAGGGTTCTAGATAAGCTATATGCTAAGCAACTTAAAAACTGTCAGGAGCACCTAAGAAAACAGAAGCTGTTTTGAAAATGTTGACAATAGCCTTTGGACTGAAGTTATGTAACTGTATTTTAGTTTTTTTTATGTTTATTGATAAATAAAAGCATAATTACTAGTGTATATACAGTAGCTAATAACAGTGTTGTACTTCATGATTCAGCATGCAGCATTGATTCTCGTGCAAGTTTATTTTTCAAATGGTTACTTAAATATACTGACTACTATTTAAAAATAAAGCCTTGTCAGTTGTATGATCAGTTTTACTTAATGGTTGTTTATGATGAGGTAAATTTTGTAAAATGATCAAAGATAAACTATGTTAGTTTCCATTTGAAGAGGATAACCACAGCATCCTTCCTGCATATTTGAAACAATACTTCACATTTAGTAACGTACAAAGGGAAAAATGAGGTGTTGCTAAGTTATATACATCATACAAATGTGTTTGTGCAAGTAAATGGTACACATAAATGGTACACATCAAATCAACATCCATACAACTATTTATCATAGTTACTTAAAAGTGTTTAAAAATAATGTTATGAAAGAACACATGGTAACAGACAAAATTTCATTAAGAAATTTTATTGATCTCTGAAATAAAAAACATAAGTCAATGCAATAAGCAAAAACTAAATAAAATAAAACCCAAAATCACCTGCAAAGGGTAATCTTTAATAGAAAACAAATACATAATTCACTTATACCCTAACCCTAAGAATGGAATATAAATATAATAAATTATCTTCATAGACCATATATTACCATTACAGGGGATACAGCTGTATTTCCTGTCTTTTAACCAAGTTTAATTAATATTTCCTACTACTATATAAAATGTTTACCATCATATGGTAGCTATGTAGTTAACACATGTTCGTTATTTAAAAAAATAAATTAATTAACAAAAGACATTTTTGCAGACACACAGTTTTTAAAAAATATTGTAATGGTGAGGCATTTAGACATTGCTTACTAGTACTAACCGGTTTGCTAATTTAATAATAAAAAAATAAAAATAAAAAAAAAACAAAAAAAAATTGTATACATCTGTCATTTAATGCACTTTGATAATACAATGTAGATACAATACACTCACTTATATATACTTATAATTTATATATTTATATATATATGAACACAATATTCTACAGTTTTTAACTGCAGTCATTCAAGCCCAGAAAGAAAGAACTGAATCCAGGCCTCAGGAGGGGGTCACATGCACGTTTCATGTCGCAAATGAATCATCTGTGTTAACATTTATTGTGGTTTGGTCAGCAATTCTTTGCAGTCAAAGCTAAAGAAAACTGGTTAAAGAAAAACACCTACACTCAGTTTCCAATGAAGTGGTCCTTCAAAGAATTCATCTCCTTGCACATATATGCACAAGTCTGAAATAGACCCGTTTTACACAACCTAAATGAATCCACATTTATTAGAATACTTATATAGTGATCAATCAGAACATTAGAACCTAATTAGCTGTAATGTGGTGAACAAATGAGATTTTGATGTGGCACAACAGTACAGTAAGTATTCATGAGCACATTTTCTAAAAGTTTTTGTCAAAGGCAAAATATAATTAAAAATAATATCACATAATATTACAGTTTTAAGCCCAGATGTGTTGGGCATGTTAGTGCACAATATTGTTCACCATGACTTGACATTCAGTAGGTTTTTTTAATAGCTGGGCTCATCCATGTCTTCATCACTCCAATCAGGTGGTGCATCTGTGCCAAAATACCGATCTCCAAAGTTTCCTTTAAAAAAATGTAATAGTTGTATTAGACATTGTACATCAGGCTAGCTTACCTATTTGCAGCAACTGCCTGGCAGGCCTAGGACGCACCAGATTGGGTACTGAATGTGGACATGGCTGCTTTTGTTCTCTGACTGTATCACAAAATGCATGCTAAGATTAGATGTGTTTTTAATAGCAGTCTCTTAAAAAAGTTACTTAAATTAGAACTCACTGTTCTTAGAGATGACAAAAGAAAAAGAAAAAAATAAATATTATTAAATATTACTATGGGTTTTACTCTAATAGGACATAATGAAATCTATCAGGTCCAGATTGGCCTGGGTAACCTGAGCAGAGACGTATAAAAGAACCAAAACATCTAATGACCAAGATGCATCACTGATTACTTGTCCCTGTGCATGCTATTATGTACATGATTATGAATCTTTATAAAACAGTCATTAAATCTAATTATCTGAGCCATTTTTGTGACTCAGGCCGTGGTTTGGCGGCTGCTCCCCTAATAGTAAGGGGTTCCCACCCGGCATGTTGTTCAGAGAGAGAATAAAAGCAGGGACGCAGTTGTGAACGTTGTTGGAGTTACCTAGATGCTTGATGCCACAACGCCAATATGATTAGTTTTTTTTTTTCTTCTGTTTTTAGTATAAAACACTACATTTATTCTATATGTGTTTTTGGTATGTGTTATGGTGTTGGTATGTGTCAGCTGCCTCAGTTTTCACTGATTGTTTTCTTTACAACTCATTCTCAAAAAGTTTCCAATGTATATAAATAAAGTTTAAACTAAAAACATAATTAACAAACTTTAACAAACCTTGAACGGTCTACTTTGCAAAAGTATATAAAGTAGTACAAGATACATATTTAGATAGCTGTTACAGCAAACCACAAACACATCTTGCCCAATCTGCAACCACTGTCATGGAGAACAATGATGGCAATGCCATTTAACCACTACTATTTTCCTCCTGCATAGTTCCTCATATTTCAGATTTTCTCATATATTCAGCTAAAATCATTGGACAGTCACAATCCTTAGCACCTCTTTAAGTTATTTTTCACAAAGGATGCTGCTAGAACACCAACACACGAGTTGCCAAGAACACAGTCTGAGGTGTAAAATGCAGATGGATGTTGGGAGTTAATAATTACAAGTACATATTTCACATCGTCAAGATCAAGATCCACGTGAGTGATTAGGCTGCTGCAAGCTTGACTGCATGGAACTGCCAAGACATTCCAAGTAATTGCTAGGATATTGGTTGGTGGTTGATCGGGTGTCTCTAAATGGTTGCCAAAGTATTCCAGGTGGTTGCAAGGGTGTTGGCAAACAGTTCCTAGGGTATTTAAACGGGTTGCTAGGTTGCTAAGACAGTAGGCAAGTTTTTCTCAGTGATTGCTAGGATGTCAGCAGGGGATTGCTAAGGCATTCCAGTTCATTACTAGGGTGTGGGAAGATGGAGTTTAATGGATTTAAAGTGGTTGCTGTTGACTGCTAGAGTTTTTGTGTGCAATTGCTGTCTAGGCTATTTACTTTTAATTGCACCAATACTTTTGGCCACATGTGCCCAGCATCTTTGAGTCTCAATACATTATTAAATTTGGTTATGAAATTTGGTTTAGTTATCAAATTTAGAATACCTAAAGTGATTTCTGTCCAAATGCTATTGGCCAAATATGGGCTTATGTCTTTGTTATAACAAGTATTAGAGCTGCAAATATTAGGGATTCATTTTCTATCGACTAGTCTAACGATTTTTGTTTTTGATTTAATCCAAAAAATATTATTCTGGAATTAAAATAACTTATCCAAAATAATGAAAACTAGAAACCTTCAATGTTGAAATATTTTCTATAATGAAGTGCTCCTAAGGGCAATATTGAAACACAAAAAAAAAAACTATACATGTTGACTATATACAAGCGCGGACATTCAAATTGACCTGAACGCGATATGACAACACGGCTAATGGGCTTTATTAGGAAAAGCTGCATGTTTCTACAGATGACAAAAGGGTTACTAATGCAGTTCTATTAACAGAAACCGGTTAAATGTGTTAAAAAGTCTTAAAATAATATGCTAAGATAAGAAAAAAACAAGCAAACAAGTAAACCGAACCTATGTCACTAAAACAGCAGTTGTACTGTTGTGAAAAGCTGTCTCCACTTTGCACATCTGAGCACCATATTGTGGTGTTTCTGTGTGAAGTGTTCCCACATTTTAGATGCACGCATGCCACTTGCGCTATGGATAAATCCATCTTTTCGGCAGGTTATTTTGTTGACGTATCATTGCAAGTTATGCAAATCAACCTAATTCTTCTCATTTAACCCAAAAACATCTGTCCACCACAAATTCCAATAACATCCTGGTATGTTTATGTGATCATTACCAAAAGGCAGACAAGCACCAATGTTGATTTTTGGAGATCAGTAACTTTCTTCTCGCAACAATGACATGCACACTATTGCTGTTCAGTGTTAAACTGATCGTGAACTTAGTAATGTTAACGATAGTTTCTTAATTTAAGAACTGCTTATAGTTGCTTAGAGTTCCCTTCTATACCTTGAGTTATGTTGTGATCTCGCAGATTATTAAATGCCTTGTTCTTAGCTGACTGCTCATTTGTTAGCTGACTGCACTTGGAAAGGGTAATAATAGTTTTATGTTTTATCCATATGTACACCATCATCTCTCTTAATTCCAAATGCTTTAAATTCCTAAAGGTTCATACATTTTTGTCATAAATGTCAAAATACGATAGGATAATGTTTTATCTTATTAGCTTGATTTAATTATCTTTATTAGGTGTTAGGTGTCTATTTTAGGTGTTGTTTTAAAGTATTAAGTTTAAGTGATTCATTTCGCATACTGTGGCTACATAAGAGAAATTTGTCCACATTTAACACACAGTCCACTGAAACACACCCAAGTGCACTTCAGCCATAGTACTTGGTGGGATCGGGAATTAAACCAGGACTTTCAGGTCGCAAAGCTGGTTTCTTAACCACAACTGATTAAACCCAAATTTTTAAAGATCTGATTAAGCTCTAAACTTAAGGCACCATTGTGTTCTTAATGGCTATTTAATTTGCTGTGACTAATTTATTAGGCCTAATACCTATGACTTTTTGCTGTTTAACTGTCCCAATACGTATAGCTGTCTTAATTTCTTTAGTACATCCATCCATCCATCCATTATCTTCCGCTTTATCCTCTACTATGGTCGCGGGGGGGTTCCCCATGCCCATCCAGGGGAGAACGTTTCGGGCGCCAATCCATCGCTGGGCACACACTCACTCACACAGACAGACAGACACACACACACACACACTCTATACGGGGTAATTTGGAGAATTCAATTGACCTTGATCCATGTTTTTGGACTGTGTAAGGAAACTGGAGAACCCGGAGGAAACCCACATGGACACGGGGAGAACATGGAAACTCCACCCAGATTGAGATTCGAACCATGAATCCCTAGCGCTGAGAGGCGAACGTGCTAACAACTAAGCCACCGTGCTGCCCCCTTAGTACATACAACTGTGGATTTTTATTGTTTCAATAGGATCCACATTCAGTGATGAAGTTATCTAATTGTCCTACACCCATCTGTGCAATGAAACAGACACACATGGCAGGGCTGCCACTTCACTTGCAAGTGTGCTACTTCACTCAGCGTGCGTTATATATGATGCGCTGGGAGCAATTTAGTGTAGGTGATTCGGCCAAGGAAACATCAGCCATTGTGTATTGGTGGGATTACAATATTGAACCTGGGACATTCAGCTCGCAAAGCTGTTACCTTGACAACAAAGCTACGACTGCCCCTGAAGTTGTCTACAGTGTTAAACTACTCCTGAATACAGTGGTGTGCAGTTACCAATAAAAGTGTAGCAAAATATTGTCAAAAATTAATGGTGATAATCAGAAAGGTAAAAAATTTACTTTGAAAGTTGTATTTTACTTTAGGCCACACATGAGATGGTGTATTGTGGTAACTTTTGTATTAGTTTTATGCTTCTGCTAATTTTAATTTCAAGAGTCTTGAGCAGATTCATACTGTACAGTAGATGAAGACACACCCCTCACCTACTACAAGATCATGAGTGTATGAATTCAGAATTATGCAAGACAGCGTAAATTGTTGAAAACCTTGTGCAACAGAACAACTCACCCACAACACTTTCATGGAGAACCTAAGCACGTAGCTGTGTGGGTTTAAAAAAAAAAAAAAAAAAAAAAAAAACTAGCGAAGCAAACCAATATTGTTTATGTTCCAGTTCTTGCCATTAACCTTGTCACTAGCTAAAGTATAAAAGCTACTGTTGGTCACAGGACTTTGTATACACTGACCTTTTGACCACTTTAACATTTCGACCACTGACAGGTAAAGTTAATAACGCTCATCTGGTCACTTGACAAGTCTCATAATGTGTTAGATGCAGGGAAAATGGCCAAACATGGATATGACAAAATTGTGTGGTCCGATCCAATAGACAAGCTACTGTAGCTTAAATTGCAAAAAAAAGTTATTATTTAATAAAAATAAAAAAAATAAAAGTTAATATTTCCAATATATTTACCAATATATCTACAGAGCCCCTAAAGTGACATGGAAGAAAAAAAATATCTCGCAATAATTGTATTAATATTTATCGTGACATCTCACAAAACTAACGCGGTAACCGTGAAGCTGTCCAGAATATTGAATTTGGTTGCTAATGATTTCAATCGGGACTGCCAAGTCACAAAACGTTTTTCGACGAGAGTGTCAATTTGCATTAAGTAGTCGCTTCAGGTTTCTCTCGTGTTGGAATTTATTAAACATAAAAATACATAAATTGCATTATTTGTAAGGTTTTTTGTTATACTTCGTAATGCTCTTTATTTTTGTAATGACAATTACTATTTCACATAGTTTAAACAACTGCTGAATGACTGCATGTAACAGAGGTAATGGTCATTTGCGGGATGAGCGTCTATAATTGTAGGAATGTTCAGTTGCGGGATGAGCATGGCAAAGGGTAGGGTGTCCAATCACAGGGTGAGCTGTAGATTTAGGGAGCAGGTAACATTTGCTGACTTATGACTGTTTTTTTTTGGAACATAACACTCACTTATACGAAAACTGTGTTTACGGCCAAGCACTGATTTGAGCCAATCTCAAAATATAATTTGCTGGATATATTTTAGCATGTAGAAACAGATATTTAACATTTCTTAACCAATATGAATATTTTTTAAACTTTTTGCTGATAATTTTCATATAACAGACTAAAAAAAACAGACCAATAGTATTATGTTATCTAACTGCAAATACACAGGTAGAATTAATAAGAAATCATACTTGTGAAAATAACACAGACGACACAAAAAAAAGTTATTTTAGTTGTATTGTTTTTTTGTTTTTTTTTAAACTGATTTAAAACAATAATAATGCATTAGCCTATAGTGCCACCTGTGGCAAACCATAAGTATGGAACCACATTTTGACAGAAAATTGGTTAAGATTATGAACTTTTAAATGTTCTCTCGAGAAGATGCTGATTAGTTGTTTGATATGCTTTCCAAAATTCAGCATTTTAGGCCATTTCGTAATTTTGAAAATAAATTGTCAGTTCTCCAAATTGCCCCATGTAAAGTGTGTGTGTGTGTGTGTGTGTGTGTGAGTGAGTGTATGCCCAGCGATAGGTTGGCGCCCTGTCCTGGGTGTGTCTGTCCAGCACCCGAAATGTTCTCCCCTGGATGGGCACGGGGACCCTAATAGAGGATAAAGCGGAAGATAATGAATGAATGAAATTGGGGGGGGGGGGGGGGGGGGGGGGGGGGGGGGGGGGGGGGGGGGGGGGGGGGGGGGGGGGGGGGGGGGGGGGGGGGGGGGGGGGGGGGGGGGGGGGGGGGATATATATATATATATATGTAATATTTTAAGATATTAAAATGAAGATTACTTACCTATTCCAGGAATTATGTGGAAAAGGTCATTCACTTTCTTGTCAACTGCAGTGGTGATAATTTTCACCTGAGGAAAGGCATAGGCTACTGAGTGTACCCCCATCTCAGCCATTAGCAAAGAAACAAGAAGAATCTTTTCTTCCTGTACATCGTGGTCCTGCACACATATCCAAACCATGTTAAGAAAGAAAGCATAAGAGGTGTATTTTTCATCTACAAACTGACAATAATAGCATATGAAGTAGATGCAAATGCAAACCATAAAATTGTTTAATTGAAGAGACATAAAGTTTTTATGGACCATTTTAGAGGTATAGTATATAAAGTATAATAAAATGTTAATAAAATACACTCACAAGTAAAACTCGTACTGCCATCATCGCTGCTGCTCCGGTAGACACTGTACAGTCCATTAAGATCACATGGTCTTCACTAATGTCTTTAGGTAGACGCAAGTAATGCAACTAGGAAAAAAATTTTTATTAGTAGCATAAATAAATAAAATATGTTATTACACTTTACACATACACATTTTTGTTTGCCGTTAATAATCTGCCAAGAAAATAAACATATTAATTAGAAAGTAAGACAAGGATTTCCTAAGGGACATTTAGAAACCAGTAGCATAGAAAAAAAAATAAAAAAGAAGAGATACAAAAAAAAGTTATATACTATACAGTATACTGTGTATTATAAAATATATATATATTTTTTTTTTAAGAAATTTTTTTTTAGATAATTGTTATTGCACCATAACAAACTTAAAACATAAGTAAATACTACCTCAGCCAACAAACATAAGTGAAAACTACCTCAGGCTCCCCTGTATCCTGATTAGTCTGAATTAGGATCTTGCCAATACGAACATCTTTGCAGACCGCACGAAGTGCAGGCTCCATGGTTTCACCCGCTCTAAGAATGGATACACCTGTGACCTGTTCAATAACATTAAAACAATTAGGGAAATAAAAAGCAATGAAATGAAATATTTGGTCAGTGCAAACAATGAAAGGGATGCTGTTTGTTCAATGTTCGACTATACTCACTCTTTTGCCGTGAAATGTTCTTCCTTCATAATCCTGCCCCTGGGGTGTATGTACTACATGAACCTTGTGAAAAGAAAAGAAAAAATATATATATTTCAAAATAATTTCTCAAACTTGGTAATCTGTACAAAAAGTGTGTATATAGATTTGTTTGTTTTAAAATATCTCCATCTATCCATCCATTATCTTCCTCTTTATCCTCTACTAGGTTTGGGGGGGGGGGGGGTCCCCACGCCCATTCAGTGGAGAACTTTTCAGGCGCTGGGCAGATACACCCAGGACAGGTCAGGGCGCCAATCTATCCCTGGTCATTCACTCACTTACACTCTATATGGGGTAATTGGAGAATACAACAAACTTGATCCATGTTTTTGGACTGTGGGTTGAAACCAGAGAACCCTGAGGAAACCCATACGGACGCGGGGAGAACATGGAAACTCCACCCAGATTGGGATTCGAACTGGGAATCCCCAGCGCTGAGAGGTGAACGTGCTAACCACTAAGCCACTGTGCCGCCTAAAATATCACCATCTTAATTGAAAAATGTTGAACCTGGCCATTTCACTGTGAAATAGTATAGTTTGCAAAATTCTGACAGGCACTCACTTTTGGCCTCTGATTAGGTCTTGTAAGTAACAGTTACTTTATTAACAACAAATTATGAAAATTACAAAAATCCACATGGTTAAAAACATTAATATTAATGTTCGTATTAAATGGCAATGAGCTGCTTCCACAAGTATTTTGCCCCAATTTTAAATCTGAATTTTACTTATTGTGGTAGAGAAGTTTTATAGGTTTTACACACAAATTGCCATAATAAAAAATAAAGCAATTTCTTTTGACTAATTTTGAAAAGGTTTATACCTGAGATGGAAGAAAGGAGAGAGCTTGTTCAATTAGCAGTCTCATCAGCCTTTTGGAGTAGAAGATGAACTCATCTCTACTAGTCTCCTTGTTTCTGTAAAGCATTTGTAAACAGCAGCTTAAACTCAAGCAAATAATCTATAAATTTAAACAAGGCACATTTCTGTACTAGGCATGACTAATATTTTGAAAACCCTTTGGTCTTTTTGAATGCAACAGTCGAGTATATACCAAAACTGATGTGAACAAGAAAAACATCCAATGAAGAGAATATCCTGTAAACAAAATCATTCATTCATTCATTAGTTATCTCCCGCTTTACCCTCTATTAGGGTCGCGGTGGGGTTCCCCATGCCCATCCAGGGCAGAACGTCTCGGGCGCTGGGCAGATATGGATATATGGAGAACTCAATTGACTTGATCCATATTTTTAGACTGTGGGAGGAAACCGGGGAACCCGGAGGAAACCCACGCAGACACGGGGAGAACATGGAAACTACACCCAGATGGGGATTCGAACCGGGAATCCCTAGAGCTGAGAGGCGAACGTGCTAACCACTAAGCCACCGTGCCGCCCTTAAACAAAATCACTTGACAATATTTTTCAAAGGCAGAATAACACTTTTAGCCCTACAGTGCAAATGTTAAAAAGTTTTTATATTCAAAGTAGTTTTCCCTGGAATTTATAAATCTCTGAAACAGGCAAATCAGCATCACCAATTATGACAATTGCTAGAAGCTATCCTTTGTATAAGTTACTATTCCTGAAGATCAATGCACACTGGATACTGGAATCTTTAGTAGTCCAATGTGCAACTACACAGATTGGACATATAGCTTACGTAACACTATTTCTCTGTATTATTTGCAGGTCACAATATTGGAATTCTGGCACAGTATATTAAAAGTTGTTAAAAATTTGTATTTGTTCACGATTCATATTATAAAATAAATATCTGTATGAAATAACCCAATTAGAAAACAAACTAAATGAACACCACTAGTGCACAGTAAATTTGTCCTATGAAATCAATCAATGAAACTAAACACACACAAAACAAATTCTTATTTACAGAAAATTAGTGCTTGTTTATTCAAATGTAAAAGGTCTGGCTTTTAACATTTGAAAGATGATTTACAAATATTTACATTGGATTGCATAATGAAACACATTAGGGAAATTACTCTACCACTTATATAGTTATTAAAATATGAAGTCCAACATTTTACAGCCATCAGGCATTGTGAAAATTAATAAATAAATTATATTAATAATAAATAGCCCATTAAAATAAAAAACATTGTAAAGCAAAGCCTGACCTGATAATGGTGTGCATACCGCGGACCTGTGGTGTACTCTGCAAGACGCACAGAGTTTGGGGTAGAGGTTGAGCTTGGTGTGCAGAGGCTAGTGCTGCCCTGATAAGATCACCAGAAAAAAATAAAATATCACCATAAAATTTGTTCACCGTTAGATGTACGTGGTGCTTAAAATTTTGCGAAACCTAGAAATGTCTATATTTCTGCATCAGATTTTTAAATCTTAAAAGTCGATAAACAGAATCAAAGACTCAGAATCATAGACTCAAAGAATAAAAAAATACACTGTATTTATTTAATAAGAAAAATACATTAATTATGTTTGGAAAAATTATAACAAACATTTTAGCATAAAAACTCATTCCATCTATAATCTGGTCTTTCTTAGTGCCATGACACTTTCACAATGTGTGTTGTGAATATTACAATTTACCACATACAGGTTCTCTGTTATATAAATAAAACATTTCTAAAACCTATGATTAATTTCATTTTCAAATTATCTACTTATCTATTAAAAACCTGATTTAGGTCAAATTTAAAATTGAAATTGCTAAATGGTTCACAAACTTTTAAGCACCACTGTACATCTCAAAAAGCACACCAATAGGTCAACCTTCGCAGACATGCGTGTCAAACATGCACACAACCCACATAGCCACAGTTAATAGAAAATGATTTGCTAATGAGCAAAGTTAGCTGCATGAAAAACTAAATTAATCCCTAAAAAACTGACTATTTGCTTACATCATAATCATATAAAACGTATTTAATGTGTGTAATGTATTATAAAATCGTATTAAATAGTAATTCCCATTCAGTATTAAGCAAATTAATTATAGTTGTATGGTCTTGCAAGCAAGTCAGTTTTTTAGTAAATTGATTATGATCGTTACCAAATTATGTAGGCCAAGCAGGGAGGGAAAAGAAAAAATTGCATGCTGTCAGATTTTATTGAATACATTTAAATAAAATAATTTATGAAAAATGTTATAAAAAATAAACATGCGGCGAAGAAATATTGTTCAAAAACAAATAGCCTAGAAGGCCATACTAAATAATAGTATTTCATATCTAATATTCAATTAAATACGGATCTGACAACATGCAAATTTTGATTAGACCACACAATATGTTTACACCTTTTCAAATAAATTTGTTGCAATAACTGGTTCTGATTACACTCATTAAAAGCAAACACAAAAGACAAAACATATTTAATTAAATCTCACATATCCCAGCGTAGTTTCCTCTACAGGTGAAGGGGGGAAAAAAAAAACGCAACAAAGATGACAACAAGTAAAGAGGGAAAAGAACAGATAGACATCACATAATATTCAACAGGCTTCTGGGGTAAAAGGACTTTGGGAGAAAAGTCAGAAGTGTGACAGCTGAAAATAGGGTGTTACTGTAAATAGTTAAGTTAGTAGAAGTTGGATTTATCTTCAAATAGCATGAAGATAAAACATTTTTCCAATCTTTGAAGGAGTTTAATGTTATGTTTTGCTGTATGTAATTTAGTAATGAGTTAAAAAAAATGAAGAAGTAACATGCAAAAAAAAAAAAAAAAGATTTTGGAAAGATTTTTTGGAAAGACGTTTCACACATACTCCAAAATATTGTTGAGGTTTGTATATAATGTTTATAGTGCATTTATTTGATTTCATTAAATCATGTCTATAGCTTCTTTTATTCTATTTGTATATCATGTTTATATATATATATATATATATATATATATATATATATATATATATATATATATTACACACACGGTATCCATTTTACATTCTGCACTTGCCGCTTTGCACTACTTAGTTTTGTTGCCTGTACTTGTACATTTTTTGTAATGAAAATAAAGTTGAATGTAATCTAATCTAATCCAAGCTATCAATTATCTTCAGTTTAAGACTATACTAGAGTTGCGGGGTGTGAAGTACCCTCATCCTCATCCAGTGGAGAAGGTTTAGGGGCTGCGCAGACACGCCCAGAACAGCATGTCACACACACACACACAAACACACTATATGGGGCAATTTTAGGGCAGTCAGTTAGCATTGAATCCATGTTTTTGGACTGTGAGAGGACACCTACGCAGACACGGGGAGAACATGGAAAGGACATGGAAACTCCACCCAGATCAGGATTCGAACCTGAGAGGCGAACATGCTAATTGATTCCAATCAAACTAAATTCCAACAATTACCGGCCACTGGCTTTTCTAAGCAGTTACACAATAAGCTAAAAAAAATACAATAACAGATGCCCTCAAAGACAGAAGGTTAAAAAAATGTGATCAGCTATGGGTTAGATCAATTCCAATGAAAGCGGGTAAATTTGGACAATGTTAACCACATTAAAACGTACATATATTTTAAGCAAAATGAACATTTTATTTTACGTAAAATGCCAAGTAATGAATAACAGGCAAAACAAAGGAACTGGAATTATATGCAGGAATAAAAGGTTTGTATGTAACAACATTAAAACACTAGTAAGCTAGTTTGTGTAAGCTTTCGCTTCGAATTAGCAAATAACTTTTGATAGAAAGTTCTAAAAAATATTTAATTGATCAACAGGCAGCTGTGAGATAAATTGAATATATTTAAATCAAATCATTTCGGGGGTTTACTGCAGGGGTGCCAATCTCTCAGTGTCTGGCGATTCCACTCGATTCCGATTTTTTAGGTCAAGATTCGATTCAGAAACGATTTTCGATTCAGAAACAATTTTTCAGTTCAAATGGTTTTTAAATTTTGTTTAAATTATGTGATTGACAAGATGAAACAACAACGTTAACAATATATATTTAATTTAAAACATTTATTTAAAACAATACTTTTAGGTTCCTGCCTGTATCAAATCTTTTTGATCATTTTATATTTATACAAAAAATAGGACTGTGCATAAAAGTCTGTAACTAAAATTAGCAGTATTAGGTTCCCTTAGCTGCCTGGCTTGATGAATGAACAAATAATTCTAAATATATTAATACCAATATTTACCATAGTGCATTAGCCTTTAATCAAAACTAAAATGCAGACTTTACAGTCATAGTGCATTTATATTTTGCAAATCTTTAAATCTTAATTTCTGTATGTATTGCATATAAGAATGCAAAACTTGATCCACCAGTAACCAGAATGGTATGCATCGTGACTGGCAAGTGCCCAAGCTAAATAGTCTCATATAAAAGCTTTAAATCTTATTAGGCTACTTCTTGTTCACTAAATTGACAAGACTGTTGACTTTTGCCATGACCCATCTTGCGACCTTTTCCCACCTAAAACTTATTCAGAATTATGTATAAGATGATGGTAGGTGTGTGTGTGTATGTGTGTGTGTGTGTCCATGCATTTTTAAACATCAAACCAGAGAAAAATTTAAGGATTTAACATTTAAATTTAAGAAGGCATTTGAAAAATATGAAAATTTGAGTCTACATTTTAATAAATTAACAAAAAAAATGTTTCATTAAGTGAAACAAATAGTTAATTACTAATAAGACCCAATTTAAAAAATATTTAGACCATTTATATTTTACAATAAATCATGGACACAGTAAAACAGAGACTTGAATATTTATAAGATTTATATGATAAATTTGGAAATTTTTATCTGGTTTGATGTTTAAAACACACACACACACACACACACACACACACACACACACACACACACACACACACACACACACACACACACACACACACACACACACACACACACACGTTGTGTAAGGGCGCGCTAGCTCAGTGGGTAGGGCATTGGGCTATCAACCTGAAGGTTGGGGGTTCAAATCCCAGGTCCACTAAAGGTACCAGTGTGGGTCCTTGAGCAAGGCCCTTAACCCTCATTGCTCCAGGGATGTTGTGATGAACCCTGTGCTCACCTTGTAAGTCGCTTTGGATAAAAGCGTCCAATAAATAACCAAATGTAAATAACCAAATGTTGTAGGTGGGAGGAGGTTGCAGGATGGGACATGGCTGAATCAACAGAATTCTATATTTAGTAAACAAGTCAAGTCAAGTATGAAAGGGAAACATGTGCAGAAATTATTTCTAACTAGACGCATTTTATACATCCAGTTGTGGAAATAACAGTTAGAGTTTTGTGTAGATAGTTATGAAGTGGCAATAGATGAAAAAAATCAAGTTGCTGAGTAAAATGAGGAAGTAAACATGAAAAATAGCACAATGTGACAGGGTGGGAGACAGGAGCCAGTATTAATCAAGCACAAGAATGGGCTTTCTTTATACTGTAGACAGAACAGGCTATATGTAAATATCTAAAGTTTGGGTGCTTGTGTCAAATATAGTGGCCTATTCCAGTTTATGAGGTTCTAATCACTGACGTAAAGAAGCTGGAAAGAATTTTAAATATAGGGAAATGGCCAGAAATACGACATTAATTAGGTGGTATGTCTTGGTTTACTAAGGTGACAATATAATAAAGCAATATGAGAGGGTATGCATTATTGTGAATAAATCACAGGAAAGAGGTGGTATTAGGCACGACATGAGGTAAAGTGCCGTTACACTTCTTTTTGTGATTTATTTACAATGATGCACAACCTTAAGTGCCTCATTGCTTTAAAAAACAGTTACAAACACACTGTAATAAAAAAAAAACAAGATTTGAATAATAAATGCATTTTATCCATCCATTCATTATCTTCTGCTTTATCCTCTACTAGTGTCGCGAGGGGGGGGGGGTTGTGAATGGGTTCCACATGCCCATCCAGGGAGAAACGTCTCAGGCGCTGGGCATATTCACCCAGGACTGGGCGGCAATCTATTGCTGGGCACACACTTACTCACACACACTATATATGGGTCAATTTCGAGAAGAATTCAACTGATTTGATCCATGACTTTTGGACTGAGGAAACTGGAGAACCCAGAAGAAACCCACGCAGACACAGGGAGAACATGGAAACTCCACCCAGATTGGGATTCGAAGATAAGATAAATCTTTATTGGTCCCACAATGGGGAAATTCACAGGGAACCGGGAATCCCTAGCGCTGTTGAAGCGAACGTGCTAAGCCACCGTGCCGCCCTAAATGCATTTAATAAAATGGATTTTTATTGATTAACTGGTCTTGTAATGTAATCTAATCTGGTTTTCAAAGTGAACACTGATCGCAAAGCACATTGTTAGAGTACAATGTTACCCTGTCTCATGGACACTATACATATACACATGGTGTAGTTGTGGGCTTAAGGAACAAGCCTTGTGACCTGAAGGTTCTTGGTTCAATTCCTGGTCCCATCAAGAATTATGTCTGAAGTGCATTTGGGTGTTTCACTGCATGTATAGGTTATAGCTGTAGGACAAACTCCAGTTTAGAAATAATTAGGTCCTTAGTTGCTGGTTTATTCATTTAAAAGTGTTCAAAGGTGAATGCTATGCCTACTAACAATAAGCAATTACATCTGTGCTCAAAAGGCTTGAAGAAACTTAAGCATAGCTAAGAGACTGGAAGCTGATAGCAGTTGTATGTAAAAGGATTCAGTTTATTGCACTAACATCGTTAAGGCCAAATATAATATATAATATTTATGATACTTTACTCAAAAGCAGAAATTGTGTAGTTTAGTTGATGCAGCATTCGAGGCACATGTTAGGTCAGTAAAAACGTGCACAAGAGGGTTGTTTCGCCAGCTATAAAAGTCAGTTTCAGAAGTACCTGCAAGGGCCAATCAATGATTGTGGAAACATTATTAATTGATATAATATCATTTGAAAAATTGTTTGTGTGCCCTGTCAATTATATTAAAATTCACAATTATAATCAGTGCATCATTAATAAGTTTTTTTCCCTTATTAATACATTTATTATCAATAGCCATTAAAACCATTTTTACTTCGACGCTTACTATAAAGTTTTTGAAACTTTATGAAAACAATTATTAAATTGATGCTAAAATTGATGCTAGCCTCACTGAGGAAATGCATATTTGGAGACTCTGTGTACAAAATTAAAATAAATTAATATTACTGTTAATCATTGAAAGGGCTGATCAAGCTTTAGGCTTGTGTTTTAGTCATTGGTGAAGGGGGAAGAAAATATATATTAAATAATAAATATATAAATGAAAAATATATAGATAAATAAAATCTCATGCTGATACTGAAACAGTGATGAATAACAGTTTTTACAACACACAGCTTAAAACACCCAAAAAACTACTTAAAACTACCAAAATGCAAGTTTAAGTGTTTGCCATAGCCCTCAAAGCCTCCTAAAACTATATACCATTAAATTTGTAGCTTTTTAACACACCCACAAAAAAAACAATATTTTCACAGATCCAAAAGTATTTTATGAAATAGAAAAATCAATCCCCAATCATAAACAGAAATAAGGTACACAAAGCATTTTTTCAATGCATTCTTGGCAATGACACTTGCCAAGAATGCCCACTTCACTTCTGTTAAATATTTAAATATAAATATTAAATATATAATACTTATTTATGTAAAATATAAAAGTGAGACAAAAAGCCATCTTACTTAAATATATTACAGTGCCATCTTTTAACTTTATGCCTTTGAATTCATGTCACCCTTTTACTTGGTTAGCTACTCAACAGGTGCCTGCCACAGTATATTCTGTTTTAATAAAGTCAAAAAACAATTAAAAAAACAATTAAAACAAAATAAAAAAATCAAAATTTAACATTTTTAAATGTGGTGGATGTTTTGAAAGGGCTGTGGGTAGGTGATATAAATGGGACCAACTGAAGCTGCCACAGTATCTCACTCTAAACCTCCCAGGGAAAATAACAGTTGCAAAGGCCTGCTACATCCTGTGTCTCAAAACATAGCTGTATAGTGTTTTCTCTCATTCTTTCTATTACCCAACAGAAAAGCCTTTTGCATTGGACTATATTACTTTGTAGTAGAGACTGGAAACATTTCTGTGGGCAAGATGTTGTCTTCAAATATAGATACAAAGACAAGCCAGAGAATATGAAAAACAAGAAGGAGGGGTCAAGTGTAGGAAGACAGCTGATTATTTTTAGACACAGAATGTTGAAACTGTACCACTTTTAAGATCGTAGCACATGGAAATAAGACCAAATGTCACTGCTGCACTTCCTTCTGACTGCTGCACAATCTAAACATATTAAGTAAATAAATTTAGCACTCTTTCAGAAAGATAAATGAGTAAATTTTAACTATTGTACAAATTTCAAATCAATACTTATCGGCTTGAAAATTGCTTAAAAAAGTTGTTTGACATCTTGGTTATAAATGTATTGAGATAATAATTGTTTAGTTCCAAAAAAACACAAGAGTGCATTAAGGAATGTTGTTCCTTGTATTGTATTGTAAATGTATTTAAGCAGCACCCTCTTTTGGATTACTGCTGTAGGTGCAGCATACTCAGGAGTAAGTGATGCTTTTTTTTTGGCAGTAGCTGGCGGATTAAGTCGGCTAGTAGTTCATAGAAGATTCCCCTTGCTGCTGACTGGAAAAAAGTTTAACAGTTCAAATCAACCTTGGGTTAATAGTTTTGAAACCAAAAAAAAACATGCTTACTGTTTACCTATATAAGCTCTAATACAACTAAGTTTAGCTTATTTTGTGATACAAATTTATGTCACAAAATAAGCAAACTAAAATCAGTAACTTAAATTTTGACATTGTGTATCTGCCCATGGTTGTAGTCCTAAAGTAAACTTACTTTAAGAACAGTGATAAAAAAATACATGCATAAACAATGGTAAATATCTGGCTTATACACAAACTACATGCTAGCAAAGGTGAAAATTAATACATTTCTGTCGCATATTGGATTTTATATTTGAAGGGGCATGAAAATGAGCTCCAATGCTAATCTTATTTCATTATATCAAATATGACCATTTATGTCCGCACAATGTCACTTGACCAAGTTGGACATGGTATGACATCTCATGATTTTACTGCCTAAACAAATATTTCAGATAAATGAACTAATCCCAGAGCAGCACCAAGGGGGCACCTCTGTTCTAGCGATTGGTGTGAGAATGGTGGTTGTACTCTACCTGACGCTGAGTTCGCGCTGCATCCCAACAAAGGGACGAAGCATGGGGAAGAGGGAGAAAATGATAGAAACAGACAAGGCAGAAAAAAGAAGGGACCATAAAAAGTAGGGAGGGGTGATCCAAGGGAGGGACAGAGAACAGTCCAGGTGCAATGAGCAGGCAAACTTACAAAAATTAGGCCACCAATGTTATATTCAACAGCATTCATTTAGCTTTGTACAATACAAACACACCATTCAGAGTTTGTTGTATCATGCAAATTCAAATTGCGTTTAAGTTAAACTTATATAGCTTACAATTAGTCTAAATCAGTTTTTAATAATGAAATAATGAAGGTATTTCACAGTTCTATCTGAGCCCTTTTGTCGACTATTTTTAACATCAAGTGACTGACATGTTGGTAATTTATCTTTGTGTGGAAATGAAAGTAAATCATAGTAATCATTACTGCATTAAGTACCTTAATTTTTATATCTTAATTAGGGTTGCTGAGCCTCTCAGCATTCTAGCAAAATTGCCAGTCTATCAAAGGAGAGACACACAGACTAACACGATCATGAATACAATCATCTATTTTAATATAAGGTCAGCATGATCACGCTACTGTTTCACCATGTCACTGCATTAGTTTGCTAACTTAATTTTAATGTAAAAAACACAAATACAAAACTGATAATTCTGGTGTGATCAACTAAAATTTGGTATACTTAAGGACAATAATAGATTAGTGACTTGCCTCTTCAAGTTGACTGTGCACATGTTGAACTATCAGATCAATAGCCACCATGTTCCCACCACCTACAAATAAATAAAGCAAACCCGACAAACAAAACATTAGTTGTTGTGTTTGGAACTAAACACTAATGTGCTACAGTTCAGTGCAATTTCAATTAGATAGCAAGTTAAATTCAAATACTTAAAAAAATATTTTGTCAAGCATTTTTACTCACCACGTGGTACAACAATATCTGCTAGTCTCATGGTGGGCTCTATATATTGTTCAAAGGCAGGCTTTACAAATTTATTATACTGTTTGATGACTCCTTCAATGTCTCTGCCTCGCTCAGTAATGTCCCTCCTTAGCCGTCGTACAAGCCGTATATCAGAGTCTGTGTCCACAAAGATCTTCATATCCAGCAGCTAAAACATTAAAAAGGTGAAATGTAGGGTAAAGTAATACACATACATGTTTGAATATTCAGACAAACATTACTATAGTTCAAATAATATAAATATTATGGATATACTAAAGTACTCAAACAATATGACAAAAATGAATTCATACCTTGAGTAAATCCTTATCAGCAAAGGACATGATTCCTTCAAATATAATTACACTGGCTCCATAGACTGTTTTCTAGAAATAGTCACATGTAGTAAGACTATTTAAACTTGCATTACTGAATTATTACTAGTTACTGCAGTGCAATGAGTTAGCATGTTTGATATGATAAATATTAAAGCAATAAGGCACAGGAAGCCTAAAAATTACGCTACACCTCTTTCATGTGATTTATTCACACTAATGCACAACCTTGAGTGCTTTTTATAAAACAGTTAAAAACACACTATAATAAAAAAAACTGTACGATGTACTAAGTTGCTTCCATAAACTGAACAAACTTATCCGAATTAGTTTTTGTCTTATGACTAAGATTGATACAGTTTTCAAAGTGTTTTTTGTTTTCCACAATCTTGAAACGTTGCAACCCTTTTGGATATGCCCAAGCATTTTAAACTCACTGTAACTAAAGGCTACCACTTACGGTTTTTAAACTTTGATTCAGCAGTCTTTCCAACTACCATTTCATATTATTTATTAAATGACTCGATGGAAATAATTTGAGAAATTGGGGCATCAGGCAGGTACTGCTGATCAGGAATTTAAAATGTCCCCAAACTATAATTTTAAATTTGTTTTGCTTAAGAACCTGTTATCTAGTGAGTATGTAAATTGGCGATATTAAAATGACCCTTGTGAATTTGTGCAAGGATGTGTTGGTGTGCACGCACTATAAATAATAATGTCAAGGATGTTTTCGTATTTCATCATTAAATATTTAGTAGTAATAAAGAAACTACTGATTTTTGTGTGCATATTTACCCAGTCTTTTTGACGGCCATGGGTAGTAAAGTCATACACAGGTATTTTCACACTTTTGCCCTGTTTGAGCTTCCTGAGTGTATGGACAAGCAAGTTGAAGTCAAACGCAGCCGGATGGTCAAAATTATAGTCATTATTTGCAGCCAACAACTGCTCTTCCCCTGTGAGTACCTAAGTGGATCAGAACATCATGAGGTTAGAACACAAATATATTAATGATCCTCTCTGTGAAAAAAACTGGACAGTATTACAACATGCACAAATATCCAGAATTACTTTAACCAGATTGTATTGCAGAGGTGTTTAGAAATTAAAATGTAGAAAATATGAAAACTGATACCTGCAACATTCTTTAAAAAAAAAAACATACTTAACACAGGTCACATTACCAATTTTTATAAATATGTATATTTATGTAGTTTTTTAATTTTTAATAATTAAAGTTGCAGTTTTACAAGATTAAGTAGGTTAGCACGTCTGCATTTGAGCATTGAGAATCCAGAATGAAATCCCGATCTGGGTTGAATTTTCATGTTCTCCCCGTGTCAGAACATATATATAAGATGAGATAAAGCTTTATTTGTCCCACAATGGGGAAATTCACATTCTCAGCAGCAGATACATTAGAAGAAAGGTGAAAAAGTATTTAGTCATTAGAAGAGATTTAAAAAACTAGAAAAATTTTAAATAGAATTAGAAATCTATAAATATACACATGATAAAATTTAAATTTTCAGTTATTTACAGTCATACAATAGAGCAGGGGTGCCCACACTTGTCCAATGGAAAAGTAGATCTCTGGCCAGAAAAGTCATCGAGATCTACCGGGCTCAATCTCTATTTTTTAGGCTTTTATATTGAAACCTGTTTATAAACATCATGTTGGTATTATTGAATCTGGTAGAATTGCTCTTTTATTAAACACATTCCAGCAAATAGCATGGAAAAAACCTGATTTAAGTACACCCAGACACACAGTATACAGCACAAATGTAAAACAATCACTGTAACCCACATTTCCCCAAACAGAACATCCATCCATCCATCCACTTCCGCTTTATCCTTTATTAAGGTCACGGGGGGGTTCCCCATGCCCATCCAGGGGAGAACGTTTCGGGCAGATACACCCAGGACAGGGCGCCAATCTATCACTGGGCACATTTACACACACAAACACACTCTATATGGGGCAATTTGGAGAATTCAATTGACCTTGATCCATGTTTTTGGACTGTGAGAGGAAACCCACGCAGACACGGGGAGAACATACAAACTCCAACCAGATTGGGATTCGAACTGGGAATCCCTAGCGCTGAGAGAAGAACATGCTAGCCACTGTGCCCCCCCTATGTGTGTGTGTGTGTATTAGGCCTGCAACAACGAATCGTTAAAATCGAGATAAATCGATTATTAAGTGACTATAACGGATTACGTTATCGATACGTTGGGTTAGATTCGCACGATTTCCGCGTTACTTGCAATGTCGTAACCGCTTGCGTCACCTGCAGTGCATTAACAACACTGAAAAAAAAATTGCAGGTTGAACAGAAAACAGAACGAGGCGGAATCTGCAAAACAAGATGATATATCATACAAATGAAACACAGCCAATGCAGAAAAAAAGCTTCAAGTTTAAATCATATATATATCATGGAAACTCCACCCAGATTGGGATTCAAACTGGAAATCCCTAGCGCTGAGAGGAGAACATGCTAAGAACTAAGCCACTGTGCTGCCCCCAAACAGAACATGAACATTAATAAAAGCAAATGCATTTTGAGTTTGACGTTGTAAAAAAATATTCACCTCCCACTCTAAATGAAAGTGGAACATTTTAGTTCTTTTTGAGCTTCACTCGTCCTTCACTCATCTTGTCAGTTGAATAAAGTGTAAAATCACAAACAGAAACTATCTAATGTAGATGATTCTCGAAGGAGTGCTTCGGATTTAGGCGTGGCCATGTGCCGGTTTTGGGAAACGGGGGGGGGGGGGGCTAATTTGTTAATTCATTTCTTTCAATAGCTGATAATTTCTTTTTTTCCAATAGGCT
>JAFMOD010001767.1:205737-216868 GCA_019802435.1 Corydoras maculifer
TAATTGCAGCAAAAGGTGGTTCCACAAAGTATTGACTCAGGGGGGCTGAATAATTTTGCACATCGCACTTTTCAGTTTTTTATTTGTAAAAAAATTGTTGATTCATGTATAACTTTCATTCCACTTCACAATTGTATACCACTTTGTGTTGGTCTTTCACATTAAATTCCAGTGAAATATATTTATGTTTGTGGTTGTAATGTGACAAAATATGGCAAAGGGGTATGAATACTTTTGCAACCCACTGTATATATATATATATATATATATATATATATATATATATATATACACACACATACACACACACACACACACACACGGTGGCTGCGACTAATGATTAAATCGATCAGTTATTTTTCCGATTAACAGATGAATTGGATTTTTAAAAAATTCAATAAATGTCTCTATTAAATAGGTCAATAAATGTCTGGTTTTATTGACGATATCAGTTTAAGACATCGAAGTGGCCCAAAGAGCAACTAAACAAATCACACACACACACACACACCAATTGGTTTGAGGTGTTGTATCATCACCGTGGTGCTCTGTGCAGGTCAAATCATTTTCGCAAAGTTTGCATGTTGCACGTTCTTCAGTTGTGTGAAGCGCGAAGTGCTCCCACACTGTTGATGATGTATGCCGAAGCTTTTTTCTGCGTCGGCTATGTTTCATTTGTAGAGTTTTTAAACCTTGTTAAACTTGTTTCCTAGAGTCCACCTCCGCGGCGCCTCGTTCCGTTCAAACGGTTACAACATTGCGAGTAACTTGTAATTTATGTGACACAACATATCGATAACGAAATTCTTTGTTGACACTTTTCATAATCGATTTTTTAGATTCGTTGTTGCGGCCCTAATATACTTTATATAACTTCTGTCTCCGCCCAACGATAGATTGGCGCCCTGTCCTGGATATATCTGCCCAGTGCCCGAAACGTTCTCCCCTGGATCCTCCCCCACGACCCTAATAGAGGATAAAAGCGGAAGATAATGAATAAATGAACTTGTGTCATCGAAACTTGCTCCCCTGGATGGGTATGTGGAAGCTCCCAGAAACACTAAAATAGGAATAACTGATTGATGATAAGCAAGAATTAGTTAATCATAGATTTAAGAAACTTCAAGCACATTTAGGCAACACATACTTTTCGATTTTCAATACATTTTTTAGTGATGCAACTAGAAAAAAAATTGCTTAGATGATTTTAGAAGATTAAGAATTTTCGTTTCTTTAACCCATTTTATAGCAGTTTCTAAAAGAGAATGTTGTGAACGTTGTGGCTAAGAGCTATCTTCTTCACAGTTACAACATGTATTATTTTACCTGCATGCTCTTGATTGTTGTCTATATTTCTTTCACATGAATCAATGAACAGTGTTTTGGAACAAAAAGGTACATGCATATCATTTGGCATCATATGTGGTGGCAGTGGCTTGTTGACCGTTTAAAAATCATAGTTTTATTATTTTGCTCCTGATTTCTAACAGTGTTATGCCCTATTTGTCAGAAAAAAAAAATCTTTTGCATATCCTATATTTCATGTCTTGGTACCCTAACCCTAAGGTTTTAATAAGCAGATCTTCCAGTCAATGTGCTAGAAAGACCTAAAGCACAATGTCGAGACAAGCAGCATACCCAGCATATCCCTCAAGTCCAGGTCCTGTTATCATCGCAAACTAATAGATACACATTTGTACTTTTGTTACAAATAATAAATAGGCTGTTTAAAAACTATTTTATGCTGGGCCCCCATTAGTGTATAACAGTGTTTCTTAAATATGTGGGTTTCACATGTTCTGGGTGGGTCACGAACAGGTCCTAAAAAGATGAATACAGTGGAACCTCTGGAATTTTATTTAACTTTAGATATCACCAAATTCAGTGTTCGTCAATTTTTTCTGCAAAAATTCCATTTCTGTTTTCATCTTATGCTTATCTAATTTTGTAATCCAAATTTTTGCACCCTTACATCTTGAGAGAGGCATGCGTCACATTCTTGTTACCATGGTAACCAATATTCGTTTACCCTTCACTTTAAATTTATGTTGGCAAAAATGGCGAAAGGTAAATTACCCAGAGCATTTGAAATGGGAATTTTCGTTAATTGAACACAGGTAATTGCTCTTTAATTAATTTTGCATGCATATGTATGTTTAAATGATTTTTCAATTTTTCAGAAATAAATTTGTTTGGTTTGTATTCTATAAAAGTGGGTCGCGACTCAATTACCATAAGAAAATGTGGGCCCCGTGCTGAGACCAGTTGAAAACATACATACATTTGGTCATTCAGCAGATGCTTCTATCCAAAACGACTTACAAGCTGAGCATAGGGTTCATCACAACATCCATGGAGCAATGAGGGTTAAGGGCCTTGTTCAAGGACCCACACTGGTAATTGCAGTGCACCTGGGATTTGAACCCCCAACCTTCAGATTGATAGCCCAATGCTCTACCCACTGAGCTACCGTGGCCCTGCCCTGTGTCCCTGGTGTATATAGCTAACTACACATATAAATCCAATATTTTAGGTAAAAATGAATTAACTAAAACAAGTTGATGTTAATTTAAACACTGTAAACATAATAAGTTCGTACATTTTACAAAACATTATCAAAGTAGTGTTTTGCTTATTATTCTCTTGCATGTATTCTCTTGAATAAAAATAGCATGTATGTTTCTATTGCATTCGCTTTCAAATAATATGACTTTTGCTGGAACACGAAAAAAAAAAAAAAAATCTTCTTTTACTTAATGTTCTTTACTCAACTTGACAATCTTGAATATTATTTCTCTGCAATAATTATTATTGCCATGTCCTTTTTTATTTTCAAATTTGACCCAGAAAAAAAAAAACTGTTGTTTCTTGAAGTGACTCCGCATCACGGACAGAGCTAGGAAGATCATTACACCATTTTGCAGTGGTGAACGATACAGAATGAAAATTAGCACCGCAGTAAGGTTTAATCACCAGACGACATTCATCACTAGAGTGAAGTGCACGAGTTGGAGTGTATTTTTTGGAAGTAGATTGAAGGTAAGAGTGGTCAGATCCAGAGATTGTCCTGTAAGCAAGAGTCAGTGCCTTGTACTGAATGTGACCAGCTTCAGGGAGTCAGTGGAGAGTTTGCTTAGACTGGTTTAACAGAAGTTGGGCTGCAGAGTTTTGAATCAGTTGTAGAGGCCAGATTGTGCAAGCTGGGAGACTGGCAAGCAATGCATTATAGTAATCAAGCTGAGATAGGATGAGGGCTTAGACTAACAGCTGAGTAGCATGTTCAGTCAAGAAAGGTCTAATCTTCCTGATGGTGTAAAGAAGGAATCTGCAGGAACGGGCAGTTTTAGTGACCTGATCAGATAGTTTAAAACGTGTATATATATAACCAAGGTCACGGACCGAGTCGGTTGGAGAGATTACCATTTACGTGTTGTACCAGACAAGCCTAGTTTAAATAGACTAAATGACATATTTAGAGAATAAAGTTTAAATGTTATGGTCAAAATGTGTAGAGCCATCATAGGATATGTATGCTACAATGCCATTCATAATAAGAAAATATATAATATAATTTATAACAATTCATAGTCAGTCACAAAACAGAACGTGCTCATGATCACATTTTATTAAGCATAAAAAGCAAGGGTGCGAATCTCTGAGTGTCCGGCGATTCGATGCAGATTTTTAAGGTCATGATTCGCTTCAGAATCAATGTTCGATTCAGAAAAGATTTTTTCAGTTTAATTGGTTTTTAAATTTAGTTTATATTATGTGATTGACAAGATAAGGGCAAGGTAGCTCAGTGGTTATGGCGTTGGGCTATTAATCTAAAGGTTGGGGGTTCAAATCTCAGGTCTATTGAAGTTACCAATGTGGGTCCTTGAGCAAGAGCCTTAACCCTCATTGCTCCAGGGATGTTGTGATTATCCCAGTGCTCATGTTGTAAGTCACTTTGGATAAAAGCGTCTGCTAAATGGCCAAATGTAAAGTAATGTAATGAAACGACAATGTAAACAAATAGAACATTTATTTAAAACAATACTTTCAGGTTCCTTCCTGTATCAAATCTTTTTGCATCATTTTATATTTATACAAAAATAGGATTGCGCTAAATTAAAAATAATATAATAATATAAAATAATTCTAAATATATTAATACAAAAGTTTACCACGGTGCATTAGCCTTTAACCGAAATTAAAATGTATATTTTACAGTCATAGTGCATTTATATTTTGCAAATCTTTAAAACTTAACATCACAAATAAAAGCCATATTTCAGTCTTTTGCACTATAATGCACCAACATTCACTACATTTTCAAAACTTAACTTTAAATATTAAATATATTTTTTAACTTCTTTTAACTCAGGGTGATGTCATGACAAACGGGCTCACGCATTTGTCGTATTTCCAAAGTACTTCGATTTCATTTTCCACTCCTTGCAAACAGTTGCGCTCATGTCGAGCTCTCTCTTCCTGGCTCTAAAAGCCAAACACCAGCTTTTAAGGACGATGGGGGGGTCGAAACACGCTCTCCCCCTGCTCAATGCTTTCCGCCTGCATGAACTAGCATGCTAGCGAACTACAACGAGAGCTGGCAAAAAATAAAATCGATTCAGAATTGCCAGGACTACGAATCACGATTCTTTGAAGAATCGATTTTTTTCAGCACCCCTAATAAAGAGCCATGAGAGACAATGCAGTGACATAAATAGATACTGTATGTAGCAGGTTTGTGCAGATATCCAGATATTAATAGCCATAAGAAAATCAAGCATCTTACTTTGTAAAAAGAGTCCATTGACAGCAACACAACCCAAGGAACATCTAAAGCTTCAATTATCTTGCGGGCCACTGTAGTTTTCCCAGAAGCACTTCCTCCACAAAGTCCTGTAAGTAAGATTCATATAAGATTATTAATTTCTCATTCTGCACAGTACTTTCACATTACATTTAAAAATAAATTTTAAATTGTTGATAATATTAAAAAGGAAAGCAGGGCAGCATGGTCTCAGAGTAGTTAGCCCTCTCATCTGATATTGTGCAAGTCCTGGGGTGAGATGACAAGTTCTTTGGACTGTATGAGAGCCTTATGTCTGCCTGGGTGTCTGTTGGGTGACCTAGTCTCTTCCCACAATTATTCATTCATTCATTATCCTCCGCTTTATCCTATATTAGGGTCGCGGTGGGGTTCCCCATGCCCATCCAGGGGAGAATGTTTCGGGCGCTGGGCAGATACACTCAGGACAAGGCGCCAATCTATCGCTGGGCACACACTCACACACATGCACACAAACACACTCTACATGGGGCAATTTGGAGAACTCAATTGACTTGATCCATGTTTATGGACTGTGGGAGGAAACCGGAGAACCTGGAGGAAACCCATGCAAACACGGGGAGAACATGGAAACTCCACCCAGATGGGGATTCGAACCGGGAATCCCTAGTGCTGAGAGGCAAACGTGCTAACCACTTAGCCACCGTGCCGCCCTCCCACTATTATAATACACAAAATTTGCCCAATTGGCTACAATTTCTATATTGCAACCCTGATTTGGATAACTGGATTTTAAACTGAATGAATAATACAGGTGTTAAAATGTTTAAATTTCTTCTTACCAATTACAAAAGCTTCTTTAGACTGTGTGCCATGTTCATTGTACCAGGGTGGACGGCCAGCTGTGTAGATGGTTCTCTTGCTTGTGCGCAGTAAAGGTGGTTCTGATTTGCACTGGCTAGTGGTTCTTTTTCGTGGTGATAGTCCTGTATTCACAGAAGGAAGTATTCTGTCTATTGAGCCTTCACCACCACCACTGTAAATCAAAGAACATAAAAACAATTGCCTTCATTTATTTATATATTAATTACATCTACATACATACACTATACCATATACATACTAGGGCTGCAACTAACGATAGGGTAATAGAAGTGATAATCGATTAATTATTTTTTCGATTAATCGAAAAAATAAAAATAAAAAAAAAATTCCATGTCTTTACATTTACATTTAATCATTTAGCAGATGCTTTTATCCAAAGATGGATTTTTTCAGTAAAATTATTCTATAGTATAGTATTATATATAGTAATTTTATTCAAAATGTTTAAGTTACCATTTCCTGTAATTAATGAAAAGCACAATGAAAGAAATAATGCATCATCTAAACATACCTCACTTAACAACAAAAGTCAATTCCAAATAACACATGATAATCAGTTGCCCTCAGTAATGAACCAAATATTGTCTGTTCTGTAGCCTATTGGAAAAAAAAACAAACAAATGAACTAATTACCAATCAGCTATGGAAAATTTTTTTTACAAATTAGCCAGTTAACAAAAAAAATACCTCATGTGAAATTTCAATTGGACACCGGGACATATGTGGCTGCTTTGCACACTGTGTACAAGGCTTTCCGTTTGTCTCGACCGGGACGCCCGGGACAGGACATGACATACGGACATGTCCCGGAAAATACGGACGTATTCGTATAACAGACGTTAAGACACGTTCTATATCGCTGTTATTATCCAGTTAACAACCAAATACAGCATGAAGCTGCTCTGCTGGTCTGATAGTGTGACGTTGCGTTACGTTGATTCACTTTAAATTAAAGAAGCTCGGGATGTTGTAGTGATTTATCTGCTGTTCAGCTTCATCCTCATCAGTATTTAGTTTCAGGAGGTGTCTCATCCCCGTGCTGCTGCGCATGTTTGCAGAGCTGCATGTTCCACGTTCTTTATTTTCAGCGTTGGCTGTTTCATTTGTTCGATTTATCAACTTGTTTTGCAGACTCCGCCTCGTTCTGTTCAACCCGCTATTATTTTCCAGCGTTATTGAAGCGCTGCAGGTGACGTAAGCGGGTGCGACATCGCGAGTAATGCGGACAAACAAATCGATAATGGAAATTCATTATGGATACTTTGGATAATCGATTTTTATAGATTTTATCGATTTGTTGTTGCAGCCCTAATACATACACACATATGCATATACATATACACACATAAAACAGGTGCAAAAGTATGGGCACCTCAACAGAAAAGTGACTAATATTTAGTAGATCTTCCTTTTGCAAAAATAACAGCCTCTAGTCGCTTACTGTAGCTTTTAATCAGTTCCTGGATGAAGTTATTTTTGACCATTCCTCTTTACAAAACAATTCCAGTTCAGTTAAGTTTGATGGTTGCCGAGCATGGACAGCCCGCTGCAAATCATCACACAGATGTTCAATGATATTCAGGTCTGGGGACTGGGATGGCCATTCCAGAACATTGCAATTGTTGCTCTGCATGAATGCCTGAGTAGATTTGGAGCGGTGTTTTGGATCATTGTCTTGCTCAAATATCCATCCCCGGAGTAACTTTACCTTCGTCACTGATTCTTGAACATTATTCTCAAGAATCTGCTGATACCGAGTGAAATCCATGCAAGCCTCAACTTTAACAAGATTCCCGGTGCCGGCATTGGCCACACAGCCCTAAAGCATGATGGAACCTCCACCAAATTTTACAGTGGGTAGCAAGTGTTTTTCTTGGAATGCTGTGTTTTTTTGACACCATGTCAAACGCCTTATTCAACCCCCTCACCTTCAAAGACATTATAGAGATGTGGATTAGAATAAATGACAAAAAACCTCCTTAAACAACAAACAGTATTTATTAATACATACGAGTTATTTTGACAACAGAAGTTGACTTAACTTTGAAGTTCAAATGAAAAATGTAACTCTGTACACATGTGCATGTGCACTATTATTCAACCCCCTGCTTTAATACTTTGTGGAGCATCCTTTAGCTTTTATAACTGCCAACAAACGTTTTGGTAAGTAGTAACAAGGTTCTTACACCTCTCAATTGGAATCTTGACCCACTCTTCAAAGACCTCTATTTCAGTAATGTTTGATGGCTTCCGAGTTTCAACTGCCTTCTTTAAATCCCACCAAAGATTTTCAATCGGGTTTAGATCTGGGGACTGAGAAGGCCACTCCAGGACATTCCAGGATCCTTTTTTCAACCAAGCTTTGGTTGACTTGGAGGTGTGCTTGGGTTTATTGTCTTGCTGGAAGGTCCAATGATTGCCAAGGTTTAATTTGTCAACAGATGGCATCACGTTCCTCTTTAAAATGGCCTGGTCTGAGAATCATGAATATACCCTTATATTCATGTCTTTCCCATGATTGCAACTCGGAAGCCATCAAACATTACTGAACTAGAGGTTTTTGCACGTAAAGAATGGGCCAAGATTCCGATTGAGAGGTGTAAGAGCCTTGTTAGTACTTACCAAAAATGTTTGTTGGCAGTTATAAAAGCTAAAGGATGCTCCACAAAGTATTAAAGCAGGGGGTTGAATAATAGTGCACATGTGTACAAAGAGTTACATTTTCATTTGAACTTCAAAGTTAAGTCAACTTCTGTTGTCAAAATAACTCAAATATGTACAGTGGAGAGAACAAGTATTTGATACACTGCTGATTTTTCAGGTTTTCCCACTTGCAAAGCATGTAAAAGACTGTAATTTTTATCATAGGTACTCTTCAACTGTGAGTGATGGAATCTAAAACCAAAATCCAGAAAAATACATTGTATGATTTTTAAATAATTAATTTTCATTTTATTGTGTAAAATAAGTATTTGATACACCAGAAAAAGAAACTTAATATTTGGTACAGAAACCTTTGTTTGCAATTACAAAGATCAGATGTTTCCTGTAGTTCTTGACAAGGTTTGCACATACTGCAGCAGGGATTTTGGCCCACTCCTCCATACAGATCTCCTCCTAGGCCACTCCAGGACCTTAAGATGTTTCCTACGGAGCCACTCTTTAGTTGACCTGGCTGTGTGTTTTGGGTCGTTATCATGCTGGAAGACCCAGCCACGACACATCTACAGTGCTCTTACTGAGGGAAGGAGGTTATTGGCCAAAATATCATGATACATGGCCCTATCCATCCTTCCCACAATACGTTGCAGTCGTCCTGTCCCCTTTGCAGAAAAGCATCCCCAAAGAATGATGTTTCCACCGCCATGCTTCACGGTTGGGATGGTGTTCTTGGGGTTGTACTCATCATTCTTCTTCCTCCAAACAAGTGGAGCTTAAACCAAAAAGTTCTATTTTTGGTTCTATCAGACCACATGACCTTCTCCCATTCCTCCTCTGGATCATTCAGATGGTCATTTGCAAACTTTGGCTTGAGGAAGGGCACCTTGCATGCACTGCAGGATTTTAATCCTTGACGGCGTAGATTGTTACTGATTGTTTTCTTTGAGACTGTGGTCCCAGCTCTATTCAGGTCATTGACCAGGTCCTGCCATGTAGTGCTGGGCTCATTCCTCACCTTCCTCAAGATCATTGATGCTCCACGAGGTGAGATCTTGCATGGCGCCCCAGACCGAGGGAGATTTTCCGTTATATTTTATTTCTTCCATTTTCTAATAATTGCACCAACAGTTGTTGCCTTCTCACCAAGCTGCTTGCCTATTGTCCTGTAGCCCATCCCAGCCTTGTGCAGGTCTACAAATTTATCCCCGATGTCCTTACAAAGCTCTCTGGTCTTGGGCATTGTGGAGATGCTGGAGTCTGACTGATTGAGTGTGTGGACAGGTGTCTTTTATACAGGTAACGAGTTCAAACAGGTGCAGTTAATACAGGTAATGAGTGGAGAACAGGAGGGCTTCTTAAAGAAGAAGTAACATGTCTGTGAGAGCCAAAATTCTTACTGGTTGATAGATGATCAAATACTTATTTCACAAACTAAAATGGAAATTAATTATTTAAAAATCATACAATGTATTTTTCTGGATTTTTGTTTTAGATTTCATCACTCACAGTGATAAAATTACAGTCTTTTACATGCTTTGCAAGTGGGAAAACCTGAAAAATCAGCAGTGTATCAAAAACTTGTTCTCCCCACTGTATTAATAAATACTGTTTGTTGTTTAATGAGGTTTTTGTCATTTATTGTCATTGTCTTTCATTTCATCCACATCTACATTGTCTTTGGAGGTGGGGGGGTTGAATATTTCTGATTGCAACTGTATACACACACACACATATATATATATATATATATGTATATATACACATACATACACACACACACACACACACTGGGCCTGAAATTCATTTTTCAAAATGAGGGGGAATTTCCCCCTTAAATGTTTCACATAAGGGGGATTTCTAAATTTTGGGGGGGGGATACTACTGGTGAGCTTATATACAGGTCTTACCTTGTCCTTTTGAGAGATCTCTTTCATGAATTTAACCAGGTGAACAAATTTTGAATTAGCCAGTTCATTAACTGCAATAAAGTAAGCGGTTTTCAGAAATACATTTATTTCTTCCTCACACTCCAACTGCGCAACTTCAACAGCGTTAGCCATCGCATTTTTAACCGAATCAGCCTCGTGCTTTCTTTTCGTTGCTGCTGTATGAGAGACACTAGCCAAGTGGCGATTCGAAGTTTTGTAGCATCGGCTGGTAAAAGGCACAGCACCGTACATTTTACAAATCGAGCAGATCATTTCACATCTATTAAGTTCGAGCCAAGGATATATTCTTGGTCAGTTGGTCTGAAATTTATCTTTGGACTGCTGCTTTAGTTTACTACCGTCACCTGTCTGTGGATCCTGAGGATTAATTAGGGCTGCAACTAACAATTATTTTGATAATACTGTAGATTAATCCGATAAAAAAAAAATTTAAATGCCCATGTCTTTACATGTACATTTAATTATTTAGCAGACACTTTTATCCAAAGCAACTTAAACTGAGAACACTCAAGTCAGTAGTTATGAAGAAAACCATCTACACTGTAGAATTATTAAGCAGGTCAATAAATGTCTGGTTTTATTTACAGTGAGTTTAAGGCATCCAAGTAGCCCAAAGAGCACACTGGCACAATATGTAGCATAGTTTGAAAAAAATACTAAAGTACACAAATTTGTGTAGCTCTAATACGTTACCCACTTCCCCTCTAAATGCAACTCATCCTCCCTCACTCCCATAGAGTGCAGTGTCTACACTTTTTTTTGTCAAAAAATTAAAACGTGAAGCGTGATCATTAATTACCACCATTGTGTATTTATATGCAAGTTATCTGTATTTACACACGTATACACACACACA
>JAFMOD010001767.1:224990-245451 GCA_019802435.1 Corydoras maculifer
CTCAGGGGGGCTGAATAATTTTGCACATCGCACTTTTCAGTTTTTTATTTGTAAAAAAAATGTTGATTCATGTATAACTTTCATTCCACTTCACAATTGTATACCACTTTGTGTTGGTCTTTCACATTAAATTCCAGTGAAATATATTTATGTTTGTGGTTGTAATGTGACAAAATATGGCAAAGTTCAAGGGGTATGAATACTTTTGCAACCCACTGTACATACACATATATATATATATATATACACACACACGATGAATATATATATATATATACATTTATATATACTGATTTATTTGCTGTTAAAATTCATCCTCATCGGTGGCTCCAGCATGTTTAGTTTCAGGTGGTGTATCATAACTGTGGTGCTGCGTTCATGTTCGCAGAGCTGCATGTTCCACGTTCTTTATTTGTGTGCAGTGTGAAGCTCCCGCGGTTTGGATTTAAACCAGAGCTTTTTTCAGTGTTGGCTGCGTTTCATTTCTACGATTGATCAACTTGTTTTGCAGACTCCACCTCGTTCTGTTCAACCCACTATTTTTTTCCAGCGTTGTTGAAGCGATGCAGGTGACATAAGCGGTTACGACATTGCGAGTAATGCGGAAATCGCGCGACCCAACGAATCGAAAATAGAAATTCATTATCGATACTTTCGATAAATGATTTTATCGATTCGTTGTTGCAGCCCTAATACACATATATACATACATACACAGTTAAAAACAGAAGTCTTTTTATCTTTATAGTTATATGTATATGTATATGTATAGAGATATTTCAGCATTGTTCTTGTTGTCCCAAGTAAGAGCTTCCTCGATGGTTTTTGGTAGTTTGATTTCTTGTCTCTCCTTGTTGTATCGGGAGTCTATTAGAATATGTTTCACAGTGATGGGTGTTTGACAGGTTGGACATATCGGTGGGGTTTCTCCTTTTATTAGGTGTTGGTGGGTTAGTCTGGTGTGTATTGTTCCTTCCTGTCTTAAAATCTATTGTGTTTCGCACGCTTTTTATTCAGATTTCTTGGAATTCTGGGGTGTAGTTCTTGTTGGACGATATGTTCTCAAAGGTTTTTGCCAGTAGTTCTGCAATTTCAGTTTCTTTACTGATTGTGTCATCTTGGTTTTTGAGGTATTGGATTCTTGGTGGGGTTGCTGTTCTCCATTTTCCGGATGATGTTTTTTGTGGGTGTACTTGTATTGATGTTGCTTGTGAATAAGTTCCAGCTCTGTCTTTTTGCCATTATTGTTTTTCTGGCTTTTGCTCTTAGATTGTTCAGGTTTATTGTTGTGGGGTGTGTATTGAAGATCCTTTATGCCCTTTTTCGTGTCTTGGTTGCTTCTCTGCATTCGTCATTGAACCAGGGATTTCTTTTCTTTTTGGGTTTTTGGAATGTCTTCGGGATGGTGGCTTGTGCAATACCAGATAGGGTCTCTGTGAACCATATAATGGGGTCTTGTTTTCATGTCTGTATTTCTTGTCTGGTTTTGGAATGTTGGGCAGTTGGCTTTGTTGAACTTCCATCTTTGTGGGGTGGGTGTTAGCTGGGGTTTATCAGGACTTATGAGAATGGAAAAGTGGTCACTGCCACAGAGGTCGTCCCATATTTTCCAGGAAAAGTTAATGTAAATTTCTGGTCTGCAAATTGTTAAGTCAATGGTGGTTAATGCTGCTCGGCCACTGAAGGAGTCGTCCCACCCCTAACTGAGCCTTGCTCCTCCCAAAGTTTCTTCCTTAAATTTTTTTTTTTTTTTTTAAACATAACAGTTTTTTCTTGCTACTGTTGCTTTGGCTTGCTCTTTTGGGGTTCAGGCTCATAACACTGTAAAGCTGGTTTGTGACAATGTACTGTAAAAAAAGCACTATATAAATAAATTACTTGAACTTGTTTTTCTTATTATTGTTGTCATGACAGTTGATGTTGACTTTACTGATTGTGATTAATTGTGATTTTTGCTTTGTGAGAGGGTGAATTGTCCTACTGAAAGAGGTCACAGTCATCAGGAAATATTGTTTTCAAGAAAGGGTGTACATGGTTATGTAGGTGGCAACATCCTCATGGATGGTAACGTTGCTTCATCCTGTAGCCATCCCAAGATGGTCTTACCAAACTCTCTAAATGGTTGCCCAATTTTCCTTTTTCAAACACATCAAATTTGAGAGAAAAAAAAAGTTATTTACTGTCTGATTCACTAACAGGTGCTGGGATGAAAATATAAGTGTATATTCATATAGTGTTATTCACTTCACTGGGCAGTGGTTAACCAAGGTTATGTGCGCTTATCGCACATGTGTGGGTGCAACAATAACAGTAGTTTAACCCTTTAGCCATACAATGTGCTGTGCCTCCTCATAGATTAATAAAATAGAAAACGGTTTAAAAAATAAATAAATAAAATACAATTTTAAAAAAAGCATGTGGAAGGAAATCATAAAGTCTGGATGAATGGATCTTTTATCACGATCTTTATCCCTGTGCAAGTGTGCAGTCTGCTCTCCTCCCCAGTCTCTCTCGCTGTTCCAAAAACCGGAACGTAACCATGCCTCCGTGCGTAAATCCGAAGCACTGCCTTGCAAACTATCTACATTAGATAGTTTCTGTTTGTGTTTTTGCACCTAATTTGACTGGCATGATGAGTGAAGAACTTGGCTCCAAATAAACTAAAATGTACCACTTTCATTTTGAGTGGAATGATGAATTTTTTTTTTTACAATGTCAAACTCAAAATGCATTTGGTTTTATTAAATGTTCCTGTTTGGGGAAATGCGGGTTACAGTGATTGTTTTACATTTGTGCTGTATACTCTGAGTTTGTTCGTGTGGGTGTATTAAAATCAAGTTTTCTCAATGCTATTTGCTGTAATGTGTTTAATAAAAGAGCAATTGCTGTAAAAATGGCAATCTGAAGCCGTCTTTTCTATGCTGATTCGACAATACTAACATGATTTTAATATAAAAGCCTAAAAAAAAAGATTAACCCTGGTAGATCTCGATGACCTGTCCAATGTAAAGTTAGATCTCAGGCCAGAAAATTGTGGGCACCCCTGTTCTACAAAGTCAACAAATGTAATAGGATAATTCTTCTTTACATAGTCAGCTGGCTACAGACTATAAATAGCTTTTTGGATAGGGGCGATCTTATTTTAAATGAACTCAGCCCCACCACTAAGCAGCTAGTACTGCTGCTTAGCATTGTAGCAATATAGGATACATTACTACTTGAAATAACCTTGGCAGGACTGCAATCCCTAATATGACTGGTACAATATATACACAACCCCAAGTCCTAAAAAGCTAGGACGCTGTAAAATGATAACAGAAATGTTATATGGGAAATCAGGCTTCCTGATATGCCCCAATTTTTGAAGTTTTCTTGCTGTCATTTTAGACTAGAGATCAAAGATTACAGAACACACAATTTCCTAAATGTAGAAGTACATATGTAGTCCTATGTGAATTGATCCTAACAGGAATAAAATAGTAATAGAATAATTATAATAATTATTATAATTGAATGCTGATCAAAATTGTGTTAATCTGGCACCTGGTACTAATTTCCATAATTATCGAATAAACCCCATTTAACTGGCAACCTAATGACTTTGCCAAAATAGTGAGCCATTCCAAAGTGACAAACAACTCTCTGGCCTGTTCATTTTAGCATCAAGCAGGGTAAGGATCTTTCTTGTCATACAATGTCTTGACGATTAAGAGCATTTGTACTGAAAGCCCACTCTGCAGTGACCAAACCTCTCATCAGCAGAAAGATTTAAATGGCTACACTCACATTTGCTGAGAAGCGTGTGGACAGATGAGAAGTGGTCCAGAGTTCATTTTAGTGATAAAGGAAAGTTGAATTTGTTTGGGTCTGATTTGGAAATTTAAAATCTGGATTAATTTTCATTTGCAAACTGTGAAAGAAGTCAGTAAAAGGTGGAGGATGAACTGTCATGGTTTGGGAAATGTTTTTGGCATTATGCTAGTGTGTATCAGAACCCTCTTTAACAACAAGGTTTCTTTCTTGTGTTAATCACTCAATCAGCCAGCAATTTTTATGCAGGACAATGACCCCTGTCACACAGCAAAACGGGAAAAGCATTTCCTCAAACCTGAAAACAATAAAATGCTCAGCCCAGAGTCCTGATTTAAACCCAACAAAAAATACTCTGGAAAATACTTGGACAAAGTATTTGGACAAAGTAATGGCCAAGAGCAGTGTGAGAGACTAGTGATGTCCTGTTGCTGGAGATGTGCTAAAGCCATTCAATGCAACAGCCTGTACACTTGCTACTGATTAGTGACTGATGCAACCTTCAGAATTTTTTATTGTAATCTTTCTCTGTGCTATAGTTATTGCTGTATTCTAATTATAAATTATCACATTTTTTCACAATAATTTCATGTTGAAATACAAAACATGAATTCCAACATACTGAAGCAGAGTACGATCCACTCCCTACATAGACTCATTCATTCATTATCTCCCGCTTATCCTCTATTAGGGTCGCGGTGGCGTTCCCCATGCCCATCCAGGGCAGAACGTCTCGGGCGCTGGGCAGATAGACCCAGGACAGGGCGCCAATCCATCGCTGGGCACACACTCACTCACACAGACACACTCTAAACGGGGCAATTTTGAGAATTAAATTAACTTGATCCGTGTTTTTGGACTGTGGGAGGAAACCGGAGAACCCAGAGGAAACCCACGCAGACAGGGGGAGAACATGGAAACTCCACCCAGATGGGGATTCGAACCAGGAATCCCTAGCGCTGAGAGGCAAACGTGCTAACCACTAAGCCACCGTGCCCCCTACATAGACTGGTTTACCAAAATGATAACAACCCTAAACACATTTTTAGCATGACCACTACCTTCTTAATGAAGCTGATCTCAAAAGTAATAAACTGGTCAAGTATGTCTCCAAACCAAAACCCATCCAAGCATTTGTGGGGCATCCTCAAGTGGCAGGTGGCAGAGCACAAGGTGCCTAAAATCCAACAGCTCTGTAACTTCACAGAGGATTGAAAGTGGATTTCAATAGCAACATGTGCAGCACTGGTGGATTCTATGCCCAGGAGAGTTGAAAAATAATGGTCATTGCACAGAATATTGACACTATGGGCAGAATTTGGAAATTTGCACTGTTAGGTGTGTGTTGCCAGCTGGCCAATAGGACATTAATAGCTGTGTGTTTAGTTAGTTTTAGAAATCTATGCTGCTACATGAGTAGCACACTGACCATTCTAAGTTAGATAGTAGTATCCTAGTTCAATGTATATAGTGTTGGCCCTTGAAAAGCCATTACATAACATTTGCAGAAGTGTGAGGGGTTTACTCACTTTTGTGGGATGTTTTCTGAACATGAATGAATACAGACAAATATTATTCACGGGCGCTGGGCAGATACACCCAGAATTATTTAACCTAAAATAAATATAAATATATATATATATATATATATATATATATATATATATATATATATATATATATATATGCTTTCCACAAAAGAAAAACAACAAATCAAAACATTCAGTTTTGTTTGCTCTTGGGCCATTTTAGAAAAATAAACTTAAACGTTAAATATCATTAAATATTTATACTCTTCGTAAAAATGTTTGTTAAAATCATACAAATTTAAAATATGAGCATGGTCCAAAAAAACATATCGTCGGGCCATTTATTAAAATAATAATAGAAAGTTTGAATTTGTATTAGACTGGTGTCGGTAAAGTCCTATTGTACATGTTTCTACGACAATTCTATTTACATTTTATTCTATATAAAGTTTGGTATTCCTACATGTTAGCACGTCCTCCACCAGATTTTTTGCCGGGATTTAGTCAAACCGCACAGTGTGTGTATAGAAGCTGTCGGAATTCTGTCATTCTGACTTGAGAGAATTTATGAAACACAACATTTTTCTTAAATAAAGGACTTTGACACTGGAACGTGTTTAACTTCACTGAGACGTCTTATCGGCGGTTATCGGCAAAACGCAAAAGCACAACTGCTCCATATTTAAACGCGAGACGGAGCTATAGAACGATGGAATATGTGGGCTTTTTCACAGGTTGGAATAAATTAATTGTGTTTACCTTTATAACTTTAAACCATTTTCGCTTAAAACACATTTAAATAAACTTGTTTTGCCGCACATTTATCTGCTGGGTGTAGTGGCTAGCAACGTTATGGGCCATCATCCGCTGCTGCACTTATTTTTAACTGTGACTGTTAAAAACTATTTACAAACAGTAGAATGGTAACAATAAAATGTACCTTAAAGTTTTTATTGATGTTTTCTCCCCGCGCTCCATCCCCGACAGTCTTCTTTCACCCAGCCGCCGATACTGTGTTCTATTTGACAGCTAATTTGGAACGCATCATGCTCAGATGCATGACGGGATATGCAGTTTTCTGAAGTTTTGCAGTTAGTGTGCATCCGAAATCGTCTACAAGACGGTGTGCTCTAGACTCCCTTATTTACTCTATATCTGATACTACATAGTGAACTGATCAGTGAAATGACCTTCAACAGCAAAGACCTTTTATATCCAACATTAAACACTGATTCATAATTTGCAACCGAATTCTGAAACATTTTGTCATATAAACCGATAACACAGGGCTCTTAAATTGAAAAACACGGTCATTTATCCATAAGAGACACGATAGAGTCTTGTTGCAATACAATTTACAATCAACAATTAACATAACAGATCCTTATATTTTGTATTTTTTTAACCTTAGCTTCTTTAAAAAATAGGTTTGCTTCTGTACCATATTTCATTGTAGTCTATATATTGGGGTATTATTTCGATGGAGGTTAAAAAATTACTCCCTCTATTAAGGTGAGTTTAGTATTTAGTTAGAAATGTGGGGAAAAAATTCTGAAAGCTTTGTACATATGGAATATGGAAATATTTAAGATTTGTGAGTACCATATGACTAATGGCCTAAATAATTATGGTATCGGAGAAGAACACACATGACTACGCGATGATTCCATTTTACAGAAAATGCCCTTTTCTTGCACTTTTGAGAAGAGAAATAGGAACATGAATCAGCACTCAAAACTGGAATGCCCAACAAAACAGGAACTTGTCTATAAACCCTATGTTTGACCATAATGCTACTCTTACACGCATAAATGCAAAGTTGTCATAAATGCAGGAGTACATTTAGCAAACTTTACAATTGGCATCAACCTTATTTAAAGCACATAAACTATAAATAAAGTTCCTTACCATGGCCACAAGTGCTGCTGGGTAGCTGCATAGGGAGCTTTGTCCCTAAAGCTCCTGGTGACATTTGCCACACAGCCTGCCCCCTTTAACAGTCAACCATTCCAGTGATCCACAAATTCTCTGAACCTCATTGGCAGATGCTGTTCACATCGTGGTCTGTTCATCACAGTTTATGGTTTATTAAATAGTGGGCCCATATAGAGTGTGTCTGTGTGTGTGAGTGTGTGCCCAGCGATGGATTGGCGCCCTGTCCTGGGTCTATCTGCCCAGCGCCCGAGACGTTCTCCCCTGGATGGGCATGGGGAACCCCACCGCGACCCTAATATAGGATAAAGCGGGAGATAATGAATGAATGAATAAATAAATAGTGGGTTGTAGCACCAAATCATCGTGTCAGATGCTAACGGCTCTCCATAATAAGACATGTTGTAGGTTAACTTTTAATTTGCTTCGGCAATATGGCCAGATAATGTAGCCTGTGTCAACAGGACATAAGGTATGTAATGTCAGTCCCGGTGTGTCACCAGCACCCTTGCCCTATCACCTCTTTTATGATGTTTCACCCCTGGTCACTGTGAAGTTTCTTTTACATAATTTCCATGCTTTGGTTGGGCACTGCATATAATGCATTTTATTTTTTATTTTCATAGATGCCTTTCTGGCCACTCAAGGACACCGTACAAGCAGAGCAAAAAAGAAAGAAAAAAAAAAAGTAAAAAAAGAAAAGAAAAAAAAAAATAAATAAATAAAATAAAAAATAAAAATAAAAAAAATATATATATATATATATATATATATATATATATATATATATATATATATATAAACAAACAGAAATTTAAAAATAGAATAAAGAAAAAAAATAACACAGCAGAGGACTAGCCAGGCCATAAAAGCAGTCTTTAATAGATGAGTCTTAAGTGATGATTTAAACTGTACAAGTGAATCCATGTTTCTGATATCAGATGGCAAAGTATTCCAAAGTAGGTGAGCAGAGTGACTAAAAGCTCTACTCTCCATGGTGGTGAGACAAGCAGGGGACGCATAAAGGTGAATAGAGGAAGAAGATCTGAGAGTGCAAGAGGGGGTAGCAATATTAAGAAGATTGGACAGATAAGGCGACTTGTACCAGTTGGTAAAGTAGTCCATCACCACCAGAATGAAATGATTACCGCAGTCAGTTATAGGGAACAGACTCAATATGGCGTTCGTGCTTGACTCTTCAGTGAAGATGCCACAGCAGTACATAAACAGTTCTTCATTTTGGTGACACCCAGTTAGAAGAAGTATTTTCTGAGGCATTTCAGAGTTGCAGAGTTCACGGGACAATCTGTTCCATTTGGCTTCCCGGCACTGGTTCATCCTACAATTGGCATAACATGCAATGCTTGAAATTGAGCCTGTTGTAGTTTATGTGCAGCGCATTCTCCACTGAACCACACGGTATCACGGTCTGCCAATCTGACTGTCATAAAGTGCTCACTCCTTCGGCAGTCGAAGTGAGTCCTGGATCAGTTGCTTGGTTGGACATGGTGATTGTGGTGCACTGTTTGACCTGAATTTTGTGTCTCTGTGTCAGTGCAGGGTCAGCCTGAGAGTGCTCAGTTACTAACTTTTATTCTGGTAGTCTGGCAAAATATCTTGTCAGCCGCCCCTCTGGCTCACGGAACCTCATCAGACATGTTAACCATGAGTGATCTGTCCGCAGCATGAAGTTAACCAAATACAAGTGGCTAGGTCCGGCAACAACGGCCAGCAGCTCTCGGTGGGTAACACAGTAGTTTCGCTTTGCTTTGCTTAGGCGCCGACCAAAGTATGCGATGATGCACTTTTTGTCTGTCCTGTACCTGGGACAGTAGAGCTCCAAGCCTGTGATTACTGGCGTTGATGTCTATTGTAAAAGTAGCTATATAAATTAACTACTTGAACTTATAAAACTGACTCCTATATACAAACCGGATTCCAAAAAAGTTGGGACACAAAATTTTTTACACAAATTGTAAATAAAACTGAATGCAATGATGGGAAGATGGAAAATGTCAATATTTTATTCGTAACAGAACATAACAGAACATCTGTGTAAATGTATCAGGAAAAATGTAAGGGAAAAGATTTTGAATCAAAATTTTACAGTGTCAACAAATCCCCAAAAAAAAGGGACAAGTAGCAATAAATGGCTGGGAAAAGGAAATTGAGCATATAACGAACAGCTGTAAGACCAATTAACACTAATTAGGTCAATTGACAACATGATTGGGTATAAAGAGAGCTTCTCAGAGTGTTAATGTCTCTCAGAAGCCCAGATGGTAAGAGGAGCACCAATTCCATCATTGTTGCACACAAAGATAGTGCAGCAATACCAGAATGGTGTTACCAAGCATAAAATAGCAAATACTTTTTAGTTATCATCATCAACCGTGCATAACATCATCAAAAGATTCAGAGAATCTGGAACAATCGCTGTGCGTAAGGGTCAAGGCAGTAAAACTCTACTGGATGCTTGTGATCTCCGGGCCCTTAAATGTTACTGCACCTCAAACAGGAATGCCACTGTCAAGGAAGTAACAGAATGGGCTCAGGAATACTTTCAGAAAGCATTGTCAGTGAACACAATCCACGTGCCATCCGCCATTGCCAGCTGAAACTACAGTGCAAAGAGGAATTTACTAATTACTAATTAAGCTCCACAAGCTCAGAAGTTTGCACTGGGCCAGGGGTAATTTAAAATGGAGCGTGGCAAAATGGAAGACTGTTGAGTGGTCAGATGAGTCACGATTTGAAGTTCTTTATGGAACACTGGGATGCCATGTCATCCAGACCAGAGAGGACAAAGATAACCCAAGTTATCAACGCTCCATTCAGAAGCCTGCATCACTGATGGTATAGGGTTGCATGAGTGCTTGTTACATGGGCAGCTTGCATGTCTGGAAAGGCATCATTAATGCAGAGAACTATGTTCAAGTTCTAAAACAACATATGCTCCCTTCTAGACATCATCTACTCTTAGCTCCTAGAATAAATAAAATTACTGCTGGTGGAAGAGCGTTCTCCCACAAGGCTCCTCAACTTTGGAATAGCCTTCCAGTTACTGTTTGTGATTCTGAATGACTATTAATCTTTAAGAATAAATTAAAAACACATTTATTTAATCTTGCGTTTAATTAATCCCCTGCAGATAAAGATGTAGATCTCAGGCTTTGCTGTGTTGGGGGGTGGGGGGGGGAATCTGTAATCAGTGTATGCTGGCGTTTCACCTCTTCACCCACCTCATCGTTAAAAGGGGGGTGTGGCACTGAAATGATGCTGTTCCGGGGCGCCATCTCAACTATGTAGAGTCTGCAGTATTTGCCTCTTTTAGTTATGCTGCTCTAGTCAGTGATGCCGGAGTCACATACTGCACTGTGTCAATAAATTACTTATTAATTAAATGCCGTGCTTTATTATTAGCTCTAACTGCCTTCCTTGTCTGTTTCTTTTGAGGTGTGACCGGCTTCCTGGAGATCTTCATCCATGGCTCTGCCGGCGAATACTGGATGGAACCTGAATATTAATTGGACTGTCGGTCCTGCAGGACACCCTTAATGGACTCACATATAGTTTTCCAGTTTTTAGTTTTTCCATTTGTTTAATATCATAGATGTCCTACATTGTTGTTGCTGCCTGGCCGCTCAAGGAGGATGAGTCCCTGAGTCTTGGTCCTCCCAAGGTTTCTTCCCTGAATAACAACATAAAAGGGAGTTTTTTCTTGCCACTGTCGCTTCGGCTTGCTCTTTGGGGGTTTAAAGGCTTTTCATTCTGTAAAGCTGCTTTGTGACAATGTACTGTTGTAAAAAGCGCTATATAAATAAATAACTTGAACTTGACTTGATCTCTTTCAGGGAGACCCTGCATTTTTCAACAAGATAATGCCAGACCACATTCTGCAACAATCACAACATCATGGCTATGTAGGAGAAGGATCCGGGTACTGAAATGGGCAGCCTGCAGTCCAGATCTTTTACTTACAGAGAACATTTGGTGCATCATAAAGAGGAAGGTGGGACAAAGAAGGCCCAAGACTATTGAACAGTTAGAGGCCTGTATTAGACATGAATAGGAGAGCATTCCTATTTCTAAACTTGAGAAACCGGTCCCTGTCCCCAGACGTATGTTGAGTGTTGTAAAAAGAAGGGGGGATGCCACATAGTGGTAAAAAATGGCCTTGTCCCAACTTTTTTGGGATTTGTTGATGCCATGAAAATTTGAAAAAATAATTTTTTGGAATCTGGTTTGTATATATGTCAGGTGTATTGACAAAACCATCCTGGCACTTCTCCGGTCGCTGAAAAATAAGTCATTATCGCAAGAAAACAAGATTTGTTATGTCATGATAACGAAAAAATAACACATGTCCTCTCCATAGTTGGGACTCCATAATTGAGTGAGCATTCAACAGTCAAAATATTTGAATCAATATATTAAACAGATAAAAAATAAAAATGTATTTTTTTAATCCATAAACAGAACGATAACCCATTGCCACGTATATAGTAAATTACAAAACAGGATGTGTCCCTAAAATAGAATACATTTTTAATGAAGCAATAAATTAACTAAAAATTACAAAATTTTTAGTTATATTTGTATTAAATGTGCGCCCTGCAATGTTTTAGAAAATCCTTTATTTTCCTAAATGAATGTGCTTGATACTTCGCGTGTTTTATAACATTGTAGTCCATATAGTGCTTAAGCGGTACCAAAAAATAGTGTATTTGAATGCTACAACATGGCTGACGCATTATTTGTGCGCTGACTACAAAATGACGTCTCGCCTGTAAAGTCGTGGCCGCTACTGTTTTTTGCGCATGCGTCCTTAAAGTTTTAAGCAAGTAAGCAGTCCTGAGATCATGTACTAACGTCATTTGGAATTATTACTATTATATCGTTTTTTTGTGAAGAATCAAAGCTTGATGCGCAGTTTCCTGTTCACTGTGATTTTTTGTGCAGCATACATTTGTCCCGTTGTCAGCAATGACCTAAATGAACAGGAAATGTCACATTATAGGTAAGTTTGATTGTTAGCTAGTACACATCTTACAGGACGATATTGCAATGGTACCTTGCGTAGGTTGTTACGTATATTCCAAATTAAATATCTGAATGAGTAAACAAGTAATTGGTTAAAACGACAAATATAGACGGAATTCGCCATAGGGCTTTGTTTTATATTGGTAAACAGAAATATAAAAATACGCTTGTCCCTGCGTGGATTTCTATAGGCATATGTATACATGTATTCTTAAAATGGGGAATGAATATGTGTCTGTTAACTGATAGAATTGTTGGTACCCATTTATTAAATAAGGAGCAAGATAACTTGTAGCTGACAAGTAATAAAAGAATAAAAAAGAAATTATTCATTCATTATCTTTCGCTGAATCCTTCACTAGGGTCGAGGTGGGGGGGGGGCAGTGCAGACACTATATGGGGCAATTTAGAGTGTTCTATTTTTCCTTTAATCCTTGTTTTTGAGCTGTGGAAGGAACCCGAAGAACCCGCCAGAAACCATCGTGGACACAGGGAGAACATGGAAACTCCACCCAGATTGGGATTCAAACTTGAATCCCCAGTGCTGAGAGGCAAACCTGCTAACAACTAAGTCACCGTGCCACCATAGATGAAATATTGTTCATTTTAATGAAGTGTAGGATGGCACAGTGACTTAGTTGTTAGCATGTTCACACTTAGCGCTGGGCATTCCAGGCTCGAATCCCGAACTGGGTGGAGTGTCCATGTTCTTCCTGTGACCGCATGTTTCCACCGGATCCTCCAATTTTCCTCCTACAGTCCAAAAACATGGATTCAAGGTAAATTTAATGCTCTAAATTGCCCCATATAGTTTGTGTTTGTGTCTGTGTGAGTGAGTGTGCTCAGCAATATATTGGCATGCTGTCATGGGTGTATATGCCCAGGTCCCAAAACTTTTCTCCCTGGATGGACATGGCGAACCCGCCCGCGACCCTAGTAGAGGATCAAGCGTAAGATTTTGAATTTCCCCATTGCAGGACCAATAAAGGATTATTTTATCTTAAGATAATGAATTAATAAATAAAGTGTATCCTCAATGAAATATATGAATAAATAAAGAAGTATTTGATTAAATACATATACTTATACACAAAAGTCACAATAGGGCTAATATATTTATACTAGCAAAGAGAAATATAGAAATGTGCTAACCAATAAGCTACTGTGTCTCCCTAGATTAAAATTGTGAACAGGTATTTTGGCACATCCCGCTTGTGCTAACTGCTTTTTAACTATCTAAATTTTAAAGGGTGCTAACTCCAGGTGGCATGGTTCAGCTCCTTCGACAGAAGTTCAATAAGATTTAGATCAGGGCTCAGAGACCATTTAAGACTACAGTAGTGGATTGCTTTTCCTCTTAGCCATTCTCAATGTTTTAGCTTTGTATTTTGGGTCATTACCCTTCAAAGATTAAAGACACCCTGCCCAAGGTATAGAATTTTTAGTTTATGTAATAAATTATTGAATATTACAATAAGTAAATATTAAATGAATAATTACAATAATATAATCTTCCTGTAATCAAACCTGTATGTAACAATACCACAGGTGCCTACAGTTACAGCCTACAAATAGAGAAAACAGGACTTGGCTATAATGTAAAATAGAACGACCCAACCCTATCATAACACACACGTATCATAACACACACATATACAAACCTTGTTAAAATGGGCATGTAAAATCTGTGCAGTACTGCCTAGTAGCTAAAAATCTTATACAAAAAATAACAGTATTAACAACCTTTCCCACCCACCCATGAAAACCCATCACTCACCCCGTGTGAGTGAAAAAAATACATACATACATACTTTTATATACATACATACTTACAAACACACACACATGTTTTACTAAATGTTTTACTAAATGTCTGTGAGCACTAGAGGTGCGAATCTCTCAGTGTCTGGCGATTCGATTCGATTCCGATTTTTGAGGTCATGATTCGATTTAGAAACGATTTTCGATTCAGAAACGATTTTTGGTCTTTAAATTTTGTTTAAATTATGTGATTGACAAGATGAATCGATGATGTAAACAAATTAAACATTTATTTAAAACAATACTTTTAGGTTCCCTCCTGTATCAAATCTTTTTGCATCATTTTATATTTATACAAAAAAATAGGATTGCGCTAAATTAAAATGAGCAGTATTAAGTAAGCTTAGCTGCCTGGCTTTGTCTTACATAAAAAACATCCATCAATGAACAAATAATTCTAAATATATCAATACAAAAGTTTACCATGGTGCATTAGCCTTTAATGGAAATTCAAATACAGACTTATAACTTAACATTAAAAAATAAAATACATACTTTTTATATACTATATTTTATATATACTTTATATTTTTATATACTATATCTATTTTATAAACTATATTGCAACCACATTCGCTACATTTTTAAAACTTTAAATATTAAATATATTTTTCAAATTTTTTGCTTCTTTTATCTCAGGCTGATGTCCTGACAAACGGGCTCGAACATTTGTCGTATTTCAAAAGTACCTCGATTTTATTTTACACTCGTTGTAAACAGTTGTGCTCATGTCGAGCTCTCTCTCTCTCTCCCTGGCTTTAAAACACAAACAGCGGCTTTTAACGACGACAGGGGGGTTGAGTCGTGCTGTCCCCCTGCTTCATAATTCCAGCTAGCATGAACTAGCATGCTAGTGAATTACAACTGGAGCTGGTTAACAAGCTTGCTGTACGGTGGCCGAGCGGATCCGTAATGCGATACTCAGTATGCTCGGGAGGGGGCGCCAAAAATAAAACTTAAAAACATTTTTTAAAAATCGATTCTTGAACATTTTCAATCGATCCTGTATGACCGCAAACTGTTCTAGACTAATATTGACTAGTATCTCATGGAGCCACCGTTTATGGGTAGGTGGGAAGGAAATCTTTCAATTTAAAAGAATAGGCCTTTAGAGGCAATTAGAGCAATTAGAGTAAGATAATATAAGATAGACCTTTATTTGTCTCACAATGGGGAAATTCACATTCTCAGCAGCAAGTTACATTAGAAAAAGGTGAAAACGATATTTAGCAATTAAAAAAGTAAAAAAAAAAATAAAAATAAAATTTTTATAGAAAGCTATATATACACAAGATAATTTCTTATTTTCAGTTATGTACTAGACATATAACAAAGTAATAAAATGAGACAAATATTTCACATATGATACAGTTTGATAACTGATTAAACAGCAGAATGGTATTGCACACAGATAATTGAGATGTATTGCACCATCAATGATACATTTATTTCACAGTGTTATTTTTAATTTGGTTTGGTTTGGAGTGATTACTGTGAGCAGTGCTGATTGCAGGAACAGGAATGAAGGACCAGCGGTAATGCTCCCTAACACACTTCGGATAACAAATCCTGTCACTGAAGGTGCTGCCCAGTGCTGCTAGTGTCTCATAAATGGGGTGGGATTCATTGTCCATAAGAGTTGCTAGCTTGTTTAGCATCCTTTTGTCTCCCACCACCTGCACCGGGTCTAAGGGTTCCCCCAGGATTGAACTGGCCTTCCTAATGAGTTTGTCCAGTCTGTTCCTGCCTGCATTTGTGATGATGCTGCCCCAGCACACCACTTCATTAAATATGGCTGATGCCACCACAGTGTCAAAAAAGGTCCTGAGGAGTGGCCCCCACACCCCAAATTACCTTAATCTCCTCAGCAGATACAGTCTGCTCTGTTCTTTTTTAAGTGCAGTGGTGTCCGACCAGTCCAGTTTAGTGTTGAGATGAACATCCAGGTACTAAAGAGTCCACCATGTTAATGTCCATTCCCTGGATGTTCAACGTTGTTGAGAGGGCGAATGCGCATACGAAAATCCACCACAAGCTACTTAGTTTTAGCTGTATTGATCTGGGGGTGGTTATATAGGCATCAGTCCACAAAGTCCTGAATCACCTTTCTGTATACTTTGTCGTCATCATCTGTGATGAGACCCACAACAGCAGAGTCATCAGAGAACATTTGTAAGTGACAGTTCAGTGAGCTGTACTTAAAATCTGCAGTGCACAGGGTGCAAAGGGGCCCGAGAATTACAGACTACTAAGTCCCGTGCCCTCATATATTGTGATCGATGTGTGAGGTGGTCCATAATCCAGTTAATCATGTGAGAGTCCACTCCGATGTCCAGGCTGGATGGTGTTGACAGCACTGGAGAAATCAAAGAACATGATCCTCACAGTGCTCCTCTGGTTCTCCAGATGAAAAAGAGCTTTGTGGAGAAGTTATATGACAGCATAATCCAGACCAACACCAGGCTGGTAGGCAAATTGAAGCGGGTCCATCGATGAACTCCGCCAGTGTGCGGAGATGAACAAACACAGCCTCTCCAGTGTCTTCATCAGATGAGACGTCAGTGTCGCCGGCCTGTAGCTGTTAAAGTCCATCAGATGTGGAATCTTGGGCACCGGTACCACACACAAGGTTTTCCACAGCTGTCCCAGCTTTAGGCTCATGTTGAACATGTATTTAATGATTCCACTGAGCTGGTCGGCGCATCACCTCAGAAGCCTGAAGCTGATGCCATCAGGACCTGCTGCCTTTCTTGGTTTCATCTTCCTGAGCTCATTTCTCACCTGGATAGTTGGTGCATGGGGGTGGAGAGTGATCAGATGTTCCAGGTGTCTGTATGCTGTTTCTGGGAGCAGTGGGTGGTGGCTGTGAACTGGAAGATGTGCTAATGGGGATGTCCGTGATGGTGATGGCCGGTTTGTACACTTGAGTCGTTGGATACAATGACTGAAGTAGAGGTGTCGGTGGAAGAGAGTGATCAAACCTATTGAAAAACAGATTTAGGTCATTCACCCATTTCTGGTCCCCCACCACCTGGGAGTCTGGTTTCTTGTGGCCTGAGATGGTTTTGAGGACTTTACGGATCCCGCTGACATTGTTCTGCTGCAGCTGGTCTTCAATTCTTCTCCTGTAATTGGCTTCTCCCTCATGGATCTTCCTTCTTTGCCCCTTCTGTACATTTTTCAGCTCCTCCCTGTTTCCTGATTTGAAAGCTCTCTTCTTATGTAGCTGATTATTTAGGAGAGCTTTTATCTCAGGGTTTCTCGATGGTTTGTTATTGGAGAAACACCAAACAGTTTTGTTGTGTACAGTGTTCTTTACACAAAAGCTTATATAGTCCGTGATGCAGTGTGTGAGATTGTCCATGTCCTCCCCATGAGGATCACACAGTACTTCCCACATAGTTGAATCAAAACAGTCCTTCAGCACCTCCTCTGCGTCTCTTCTCCTCAGCTTGTGGGGGATGTCGGCTCGCATGTCGGATAGCAGCGCTATGTTTCGAAGAGCCAATAACTGATTCAGGGTGTTAATGATGGATCCATGGCTCCATGTCAGGTCTGCAGACACGGTCAAAGCAAAGAACGAAAGAAAACTCCAAAGCCCTAGTCCTCATTAAGAAAAAATAGATTTACTAAAAAACAACAAAGTGATAAAAAGTACATAAAAAAAATAAATATATATATAAAGGAAGGCATACAAGAAAAAAGGGTTAAAAATAAAGAGTTAGGAGTATGAGTTGTAACGTAACGGTGCAACGTGACAGTGAGAGACCGGCAGAGCATGCTTTATGCGGTTTTTGGTTGTTAACTGGATAATAACAGTGATGGAGAATGTTTATATTTTCATTCAATTATCTTAAGCAGTGTTTAAATATGCTTTATAAACACATACAACTTGTACACAATGGTGGTAATTAATGATTAAGGTTCACATTTAAATTTTTTGACAAAATATGAGTGAAGACTGCACTACACATGGGAGTGAGGTAGGATGAGTTTCATTTAGAGGGGAATTAGGTAACATATTAGAGCGATGCAAATTTGTGTAATTTAGTATTTTTCTTACACTATGCTACGTATTGTGCCAGTGTGTTTGAGATTTGTGTTTAATTGCTCTTTGGGCTACTTGGATGCCTTAAACTCATACTGTAAATAAAACCAGACATTTATTGACCTGCTTAATAATTCTACAGTATAGCTGTTTTTTCCATAACTACTGACTTGTGGTGTTCTCATTTGTAAGTCGCTTTGAATAAAAGCGTCTGCCAAATCATTTTAAAACATAAAATAATTATAAAATAATATTTTTAAAGGTGAAGTTAAAGGTATTTAACTCTTGTACTATATTATTTTCTCTACTAATGGATTTTTCAGTAATCGGTGAGTGTTGCTTATTGATTACCCTACACGATGCATTACATGATTTAAGTCGCATGTTTTAAATATTATCACTAAAGAAATTCATAAAATCATTGCTGCTGAATTGTGAGTGAATCTGTGAATCTGATTCAGTAGCACTCTGATTTAGTTTCGCAATGGTACTAAAGAGGAACCTTTTGTTGTTCTCTATTAATTCAGAATAATATTTAGTCTTCGCTGCATTGAATGCATGTTTGTACTCAGTCATACTGTCCTTTCATGCAACCCTAAATACTTCTAACTTAGTTTGTCTCCATTTACGCTCCATGGTTCTAGTGGTTTGTTTCAGGAAATGTGTTTGATTATTAAACCATGGAACGAGTCTTTTATCTTTAATCCTTTTTAGTTTAAGTGGAGCTACACTGTTTAAGGTTGTAGAAAACACGTGTTTAAGGTATGCAGCTGTGTTTTCAAGTTCATCGGTTCCTGATGCTGGTTTAATGTTTAATTCAGGTAAGTGTTGTAGGAATGACGCAGCAGTAGAGGAAATGATTGTGCGCTTCATATTAGGGATGCAACTAACCATTATTTTGATAATCGATTAATCATTTGATTATGTATTCGATTAATGGATGAATCTGATAAAAAAAAATTCCATGTCTTTACATTTACATTAGATTTAGATTTAGTCATTTAGTGGATGCTTTTATCCAAATCGATTTACAAATGAGATCATTAGAAGTCCGTAATGAAAAAAACATCTACACTGTAGAATTATTAAGCAGGTCAATAAATGTCTAGTTTAATATACAGTATGACTTTAAGGCATCCATTTAGCCCAAGAGCAATTAAACACAAATCTCAAACACACTAGCACAATATGTAGCATAGTGTAAATAAAAAATACTAAATTACACAAATTTGTGTAGTTGTAATGTTACCTCATCCCCATCATTCCCATAGAGTGCAGTGTCTTCACTCATATTTTGTCAGAAAATTAAAACATGAAGCTTGATCATTAATTACCACCATTGTGTACAAGTTGTATGTATTTATAAAGCACATTTAAACACTGCTTAAAATAATTAAAGGAAAATAAAAAGTAACACATGTTCTCTATCGCTGTTATTATCCAGTTAATAACCAAAACAGCTTAAAGCTTGCTATTATAGTGCTATACTTCTGATAGTGAGTGCAACGTTACGTTGATTCACTTCAAAACTAAAGAATCTTGGGATGTTGTAGTGATTTACTCTGCTGTTCAGCTCCTTCATCCTCATCAGTGTTCAACATGTTTAGTTTCAGGTGGTGTATCATCAGGTGGTGCTCCATGCGGGTCAATTCATTTTCGCAGAGCTCAAATGTTACAAGTTCTTTATTTGTGTGAAGTATGAAGTGCTCCCACAGTTTTGATGATTTAAACCAGGGGTCTCAAACTTAAATTTCCTGGGGGCCACTAAACAGGCTGTGTTTTTGATGAGGGGACAGATTAAAGAATTGCAACAAAAAGCAGCGGGAAAATGGAAAATCAACTATTTATATAATAACTATGTACACATATTGTATTTCAAATACATTCAGTGTTTGCTCAGTGCTTGCTACCAGAAACTTGACAGTGCTTCTTCTGATACAAATGAGTCACATTTGCTTTAAGTGAGTTTGCAGTGGACACTCTGATGATGGACTGGAGATCGGTCAGTCTGGATCTGTGCTTGGATTTATTAAATTTTACAGTTGAGAAGAGTTTTTTCACACACATATGTCCTTTTTTTTCCAAGACAACTTATCTTTTGGCGGCACGGTGGCTTAGTGGTTAGCACGTTCGCCTCTCAGCGCTTGGGATTCCCGGTTCGAATCCCCATCTGGGTGGAGTTTCCATGTTCTCCCCGTGTCTGCGTGGGTTTCCTCCGGGTTCTCCGGTTTCCTCCCACAGTCCAAAAACATGGATCAAGTTAATTGAATTCTCAAAA